>JAOTQJ010006035.1:0-18454 GCA_025642045.1 Solanum sejunctum
AAGTTTTATAAGCAGGAAATCAGAGGACCAGAGAGCACTTATTACATCTGGGGATATGATTCAAAATAATTTCAAAGCTAGAGGAAGTTACAAAGAAGCTTTACAAGAAAGTAAATGGTCTAAGAAGAATATCGAGAAGCCTCTGCTACAAACTTCAAGCTGGGAAGACAAAGAGCTACTGCGTAGGTGTCTTGTTGGTAGGTTCATCGGAGGAGAAGAGACTCCTACACGAAACGAAGTCAGGACTTGGGCGCAATAGGTGTGGAAAGGTGCCCATAACATTTTGGTATACGATATGAATGGATTCGAGTTTCTCTTTGAATTCCAAACCAGGAAGGCTGCTGAGCATGTTCTCATGGGTGATTGGAGACGGCAAGGAACCTGTTTGAAACTAGATTGGTGGTCTCCAACAAAAGATGCTTTCCACAATAGCACAAGGTTCGATTGGTTCTGGATTAGGACTCTTGGTCTTCCACTTCACCTCTGGAATAAAGATGTTATGAAGGAGATTGGAGATGCCAGCGGTGGATGGTTGGAAAATGAGGAAGAAACAGAGCTCAAAAATCATCTGAGATGGGCGAGAATCCGAGTTCGAGGACCCAAGGAGAACATCCTGACAAAGGTCGAAATAACGGATGGCAAGCTGATATACTCTTTACCGATCTGGTGTGAGTCTCCGGCGACCTTCAGACCAGTATCGGTGTTAACAAACTTGCAAGATAACAGCAGTAAGTCAGAGGAGAAAGCAAAGGCTAGCGATGTCTCTGTTTGTGACAGTCCTAGGAAACATGGGAAAGGAAAAGAGAAAGTGCATGCCAGCTGTGTCTCTGTTGATGGCAGACTCAGTATTCATGGAAAAGGAAAAGAGAAAGGACAGAAAATAAAGGCTAAGACCGGTGGACAAAAGAATGAGACTAAGTTCTCTGGAACTCTCCATGTGGAAAGAGGAGGGGTCCCACTTGAAGTTGACTGATGAAAGACCTATTTTGAATGGGCTTATTGAAGGGATGAATGGAAAAGAGACCCAAAATCTTTTGGGCCTTGAGAAGCCCAATTATTTTACAGAGCCTTTTATTGAATTTCAACCTTTATTAGGATCTTCCTTTAGTTCCCTTGATCACTCCATCATAGTTGGTGACACGGAAGGATGCATGCGCATGGCAGGAGAGCTCTTAGGTACGCTGAAAAACTCAATGCAGATTGCAAAATCTTCTAAGGATGATGAGACATGGGGTAAAGTGACACTCAATATCATGGAGGTGGAAGGTTGTGATGCTCCCAAGTCTATGGAGCTGCTGGGAGATCCAATGGAGTTTTTACACGAACCCAGGCCCCTAGCAATTGATGATAGTATAATTGAGGAGGGTTTTGAGTCTCAAGCAACTTTGAGATTTCACGTTAATTTAGTTAAATTAAGCCAAATGTGTGAGGTGTGCACAAAGGGCCATGAAAGAGAGTTCCTCATTGATAAGCAGAGTGGGACAAAGAACCACAGGGGAGGAACAGAGCAATAAAGACAGAAAAAGCAACAGAATCAACCAGTCAATGCCAAAAGAGTTAAGGAATCTCATTTTCAATATGAAATTCAAAGAGGGTGAATCTAGGAGCAGCGGGAAGAGAGTATCAATTGTGAATCAATGAAGGTAAAGATGCTTTCCTGGAATGTCAGGGGGTTAAACAATGAAGGAAAGAGGTCTTTAGTCAGGAACTTGATTAATCAATGGGGGGCAGATGTTGTACATCCTTTTGGAGACTAAACTACAAGATAACATTAGTACTCTAATTTATAACATCTGGAACAACAGATGGTTGGTTGAGCTTCATGTAGAGGCACAGAGGGCTAGTGGAGGTATTTTAATTATGTGGGATAAAAGGATTTGGGAAGGGGTGGTGGTGGAAGTAGGATCATAATGCATCTCTTGCAAATTTTCCAACCAGAATCAAGAATTTTCTTGGTTTCTAACAACAGTCTATGCTAAGTGCAAGAAAATAGAAAGGAGAGAACTATGGAGTGAGTTGGGTGCTATGAGAAGTCTGTATGAAAGTCCTTGGGTAGTTCGGGGGGATTTCAATGTCATAAGATACCCGACAGAAAGATCCAATTGCTCTAGGATCAATGGTGCTATGACTGAGTTCTCTAAATGCATTGAGGAGATGAATTAATTGACCCTCCTTATTTGGAGGGTCTTACACTTGGAGAAGAGGGGAAGGGCACCAAACAGCTTCCAAAATTGACAGGTTCCTATATTGCTCAAAATGGGAGAAGCAATTCACTCTCATCAGGCAGTCCACAATGCCTAAGTTGGGATCTGACCACAACTCAATTCTATTAACATGTGGGAGCCTGAATTTCAAGAAGTCATACTTCAAATTCGAAAAATGGTGGATGAAAGTGGAAGGTTTTAAGGAACAGGTGAAATTATGGTGGCGGTCTTTTGTAATAAATGGAACCCCAGGTTTTGTTCTAGCAACAAAGTTGAGACTCTTAAAAGAAAAGATGAAGGAATGGAGTAAGGATAAGAGAAGCAACTGTAAAGCACAGAAGGAGGAAATTATGGAGGAGTTGGCCAAATGGGAAGCTTTGCAGTAACAAAGACTGCTCACTGAGGAGGAAATCCAATTGAAAACAAATTTGGCTCTCACCTACGAGCAAGTAGCTAGGAATGAAGAAATAAGGTGGAGGCAAAGGTCAAGAATCCAGTGGTTGAAGCAGGGGGATAAAAATACTGAATTTTTCCACAGAGTAGCTACTTCTAATAAGAGGTACAATTCCATTGATTCTCTGATGGTGGATGGTTGTAACACTGCTGATCTATCATTAAAGAGACAATCAAAAGCTTCTACCAAAGTTTATACACAGTATCAGAGGAGTGGAGGCTTGAGCTACAATTGCAAAGGATCTCAAACATCAGCGTGGAGGAGCAAATAGAATGAGAGAGTCCTTTTGAGGAGGAAGAGATCTTGGTCTGCTTAAAACTTTGTGCTATGGAGAAAGCACCTGGACCTGATGGTTTTCCCATGTCCTTCTACTTGTATTTTTGGGAGACCTTGAAAGAGGATATTATAAAGGCTATCCAAAAATTCTATGCTAGACAAAAGACTGAGAAGAGCTTCAATGCTACTTTTGTAGCACTGATTCCCAAGAAAACTGGGGTTGTTGAACTAAAGGACTTCAGACCAATAAGTTTGATTACTGGTGTTTATAAGGTGCTAGCAAAATTACTGGCAGAAAGGTTGAAAAGAGTGATTCATAAGCTTGTCAGCAAAAACCAAATGTCTTTTATTAAAGGAAGACAAATTATGGATGTTGCTCTCATTGCTAGCGAGTGTGTCGATTCTAGGTTGAAAGGGAACATCTTGGGGGTATTGTGCAAGTTGGACATCGAAAAGGCATATGATCATATAAATTGGGGTTTCATGTTGAATACCTTGAGACAAATGGGTTTTGGAGAAAGATGGGTGGGATGGATAAAATTTTGTATAAGCACAGTGAGATTTTCCATTCTTGTAAATGGAGAACCTGTTGGCTTTTTCTCTTCAAGCAGGGGCATCAGACAAGGTGATCCTCTATCACCTTTTTTATTTATCCTGGTCGTGGAGGGTTTTGATAGTTTGATGAGGATTGCTACTCAAAAAAGGTGGATCAAAGGTTTTTAGATTAGTGGAAACAACGATGATAGTAAAGAGATCTGTCATCTCGTTTATACAGATGACACAGTGATCTTCTGTGAGCCACAGG
Source organism: Solanum sejunctum (assembly GCA_025642045.1). Lineage (NCBI taxonomy): Eukaryota > Viridiplantae > Streptophyta > Magnoliopsida > Solanales > Solanaceae > Solanum > Solanum sejunctum. The sequence continues at coordinate 3,740 of JAOTQJ010006035.1, forward strand.
AGGAGCAATTTAGATTCATCAAACTAATTTTGTTGTTTTTTGAAGCTTCTGCAGGTTTGAAAGTTAATTGGAGAAAGAGCAGTTTATATCCTATTAGGGATGTTACAAACATCCAGATGCTAGTTGACATTTTGGGCTGCAAAGTGGAGAAATTGCCCACTATATACCTGGGTATGCCTCTAGGCAATAAATACAAGGATTTGGAGATTTGGGACAACATAGTGAAGAAGACTGAAAAGAGAATACGTAGATGGAAGGCACAGTACATTTTCATTGATGGTAGATACATCCTTATCAACAGAGTCCTAAATTCTCTTCCAACATATGTTATGTCTCTTTTCACACTACCTACTAAGGTGGCTAAGAAATTGGACAAACTTAGGAGAGATTTCCTATGGCATGGCTGCAAAGAGAGCAAGGGTTACAATCTGGTCAAATGGAATACAATTTTACATAGAAAAGATAAAGGTGGTTTGGGCATCAGAGATTTGAGGAAGCATAACAATAGCCTTTTGATGAAATGGTTGTGGAGATATACTGAAGAGATGCAAGCTTTGTAGAAAGATCTAATTAAATGCAAATATGGAGAGGATGGATTTTGGTGCATTAAGGTACGCACAGATGCATATGGAGGGGTGGGAGTTTGGAGAGCTATTAGAAACTTATGGCCCAAGCTAGAACCAAACTTACACATCAAGGTGGGGGATGGAAGGAAACTAGATTCTGGTGGGATGTATGGATCAAACAAACCCCCCTAAAGGAACTATTTCTTGATCTATTTACTCTATGCACCAATTCTGAGGCAATGATCACTGCTTGCTGGACAGAACAAGGTTGGAACCTTTATTTCAGAAGGCTTCTAAATGATTGGGAAATAGAGAGAGGAGCCAAATTGTTGGAGGAAGTGAGGGATTTTGCAAGCACCAATGCTACCAAAGATGCAGTAAGATGGTATCACAGTGAGGATGGGATCTACACAGTTGGCAGGGCATACAAGGAGTGCAACTTGCAACAGAGTAGATACAAAAGTTTGTGGAAGCGGATATGGAAGAATTCAGCACCAACAAAAAGTTAAGTGCTTCACCTGGTTAGTCATCAGAAAGGCATGCTTGACACATGAAGTTTTGAGGAGGAAAGGAAAGATCATACTCCCGTGGTGTTCCTTATATGGGAAGACAGGGGAAACCAACAGTCACCTATTCTTACACTGTACTTTCACAGCACAAGTCTGGTCCATATTTCTCAACCTTTCTGAAGTGAAATGGACTATGCCAGAACACACAATTGATTTACTAAGTTGCTGGCTCAGGAGAGGAGGTAGCAAGAGGCAGAAGACTTGGTGAGATTTAATTCCACATTGCATTTGGTGGACAATGTGGAAGGAGAGGAATAGTAGGAATTTTAAAGATATATCCAATTCCTTTCATAATGTTAAATGGAATTGCATTGTATCTGTATATTTTTGGTGTAAAGAGATAGGATTAGAGGATTCTGATCAACTTTTAGATTTCTTAGGACCCTTGTAAGTATTGCTCTTATTGCCCTTTTCTATTTTTCTAAAGGTCTCCAGCATATCCTTAATGCTGAAGAATACAATGTTACCAATTATCAAAAAAAAAAAAAAGTAATACCACCACAGGCTTTCCTTACCTTCGGCGACCAAACTCTATGCAACAGCTCTGACAAAGACTGCCATAGGCACCACCAGCAGTCACAGCTCTGGTAATGTGTCAGCTTCCTTCGCCGGCGAGTGACCTTTTTGAAGAAATTTTTTCATTAGGGTTGCAGGCCTCTTCCGACCTCACCCAATCAGCTTCAACTTTTTCCGACCACCGAAAAGTGAGGATCCTAGCGAGTGGCATGAGAATTTTTCCAGTGAGACAAAGCTGACTTCTGCAACTTTTTCTCTTTGAGGGACACGGTTGAAAATAATTTCCTTTTCTGAAGTTCTAGGAAATACTATTTTCTGGTTTGTCCTATTAAAACTATGGGGAACATAAGGACCGTGAATAATTAAATAATAATTATCTTTCACAAATCAGTGCTAAGAAACTGTGTGGGGGTGGGTACATATTATGCTTGGTCGAGGTCTTGTTTGCTCTATACTAAGTCTAGTAATTTGCTTGGTTATGTTAATGAAGAGAAGCAACATACTGCATCTGATAATGGTTTATATGGGATTTTGACATGGCCTTTGAATAAATGAATACTATGCACCCCCAAATCTCTTAATAGTATTTATTGCTTGGTACTGTTGGAAAATTGTGGAATTGAACTGATTGCACTTACTCTCTCAAGGGTAATGATGCCCAGATCTTTGAGATCCGTGATAAAATAATTCCACTAAGCAAGGTAAGCTGGGTTAAGTGGGTTTCGGCAGGAGATTGGCTATTTTTAGGATCTCCAAGCGAAGTGTATCAATGCTGCAGTTCTCTTTCAACCATTGATTGTAAAGGTAAGGGTCCGTCTCTGGCTGGTTTGAACCAAGAGTATGATCAGATCAGGGTTCAAGTTTTGGTAAAGTTCCTTTTCCTTCTCTTGAGGATGCATACTCCTATGTTAAACAGGAAGAGAACCGATGAGGAGTCATGTTTTATCAGGCCCAAATCGGGAAATCCGTATTAATTCTCTCTCATGAATAACTAAAGGCGTACTGAAATAACACTTGCACTATGATTATTGTGGAAAGTCAAGGCAGACAAAGGAGACATGCTAAAAACTACATAGTAGACCAACAAGAGGTTGTGATGGAAAATGTGTTGGTCCGTCAAGGGATATGGATAATATTGCAGAAAATGTGAAGACATACCAGGAAGCGACTTCGGGAGAAACTATCTTTGTGATCAAACTTGACTCACCTTCACTTGCTATATCTAATTATGCCCATTCAAGTACTTCCATTTCTACTCACCTCAATTCTTGGATTGTTGATTCTGGTGAGAATACACACCTCAGACTCCTCTGAAGTCTTATAAAATACTCCTAGTCTCTAAGTGATTATGTCAAAATAGCCAATGACTCTCTAATAACGTTTTGTGGAACGTGTTCTATTGTTTGTACACCAACATTATATTGTCATCCATTCTTCATGTACTTGATGTCCCAAAATCCACCTAGACCGTGATGACACCTAAGCCTTCTCGACAGGCGAATCAATCAAAAGTTAACCACGAAAATTAAGTCATTATAGTGTAAATGAAGTATCACAATTAATATAAATGAATTATCTCTCAATTATATACAATGCGAAACTCATATCTACAACCCCCAAGAACTAGTCTCACAAGTCATGAGCTAATAAGAATGGAATATACAATTTTGATTGGGAAAGTAATCTTTGTATATAAATACATAGATGAAAGAATCTTGAGCACGAACTATCTGGTAGGTCAACCTTGGAATGTTGAAGATATCCCGACTCTGCAATGTCCACTCAACCTGCATCCAGAGGTGCAGCAAGAGTAGCAGAAGTACAAAACAACTGATACTCAGTGAGTGTCATTGGCCGACCCCAACAAGGTAGAGGTGAGCGTTGACCTTTAGAAATATTTACTGTCAAACTGTCTTACTGATAAGGATCATCAACAGATAAGGATCATAGTTGTTCACACAATAATATTATTCAAACAACACGTTTAAATACAGAGTGAGCATATAAAAGATAGTATGCAACCAAACAACATAATAAAATGCACCAAGTCGACATAATATATATACACATACGCACAGATCCATCGAAACACCAAGTCGGCACATATAGATGGTATGCATGAATCAGAGTCACTGTTTCAGTATAATACCATTACCTCTTTAGTGGGAGCACAATAAGAAGGAAGAGATGATTCTTCCTAAATTCACTGCTGAAACCACTATCATAGGGGAAAGTGAAGTTGGAAAAGGAATTCAGGGGGAGATTGTCGGGCGTTTGGATAAACCTGATCTGGTAACTTACTCAAGGAGAAACGGTACAAGAAACACTTACGCAATCTACTGGAACTGAATCCTCTTCTGTTGGTGAGTTATCTACATTTTCTAGTGAGCTAGATTTGTCAATTAATCATAGAAAAGGAGTCAGATCTTGTACCAAACATACCTTTATCTAATTTTGTCTCCAATAATTTCCTGTCTGTCTATTATAGACCCTTTGCCTTGTTTATTTCTTTTGTGTTTATTCCCCAGAGTTGGAGGGAAGCTTTTCCAGAACTTAATCAGAAGCAAGTGATGATTCATGTAATAAAGGTGTGGTAAAAAAAAAAGAGACTTGGGAACTTCTCACTTCACCAGAAGTTGGTTGACTGCAAAATGGGTCTCCACTGTAAAACATAGAGATGATGACTTGATTGAGTTCAAAGCAAGACTGGTAGTTAAGACACTCACTCAAACTTATGGAGATATTTGTCTCAATTGCAAAGATGAGCACTGTCAGAACTCAGAATTCTTACGTTTTGTGCAACTAATCTTGATTGAGACTAACAACAGTAGGATGTGAAGAATGCATTTCTTCATGGGGACTTAGTAGAAAAGTTATATAGGGAGATCCTTCCTAGATTTGATACTGACCAAAGTCAGGGAAAATATGAATACCAAAGAAAGCCTTGTACAAATTTGACAAATTTTGCAAAGCAATGATCTATGCTGATCATGCTCTCTTCATGAGTCTAAAGGGTAAACTCACTCTTCTCATTGTTTATGTTGATGACATAGGAGATGGCAAATGGCAGAGGGGAGATCACCAATTGGAGAAGCTGTTAACACAAGCATTTGAGACCAAAGATCTGGGGAAGTTGCAGTATCTCTTGGAGATTGCAGTCTTCTCAATAGAAGTACATTCTAGATCTCTTGAAAGAAACTGGTATGATTGGTTGCAAGTCAGTAGAATTGCCTATTGAAAGTTACCACAATTCACAAGTTACAAATAGGGATTAGAGAGTTGGTCAGTAAGTAGAGATATCAAATGTTGGTTGAAAAACTCATTTATCTCTCACATTACAGTCTACTTAGTTGGTGTGTCAGTTCATGTGTGATCCCCGAGATCCTCATATGCAAATTGTCTTTCACATTTTGCAGTATCTGAAGTCTGCTCCATGAAAAGGTTTGTTTTTTTCTAAACATGGTCACTTCTAAATAGAATCTTTTACAGTTGCGGATTGAGGTGGATCTTTACATAATGGAGGATCTACATCCGGCTACTGTATGGTCGTAGGAGGCAACCTAGTTGCTTGGAGAAGCAAGAATCAAAGTGTAATTACCAGTCTTGTGGGTAAAAAGAACATAAGAGGTATGATCCAGTGTGTTTGTGTGCTTTTCTTGTTACAAAAGTTACATGAAGAATTGAGATTGTCTGAAAAGGGAAAACTTTCCTTGTACTGCGACAGCAAAGTTGCAATCAATATAAATCAGTTCAACATGACCAAGCAAAACATATTATAATTGACCTATACTTCATCAAAGAGAGAGTACTAGTGGTTCAGTTTGCTTCTTGATCTACCAGAAAATAGCTAGCCTGTGCTTACAAAAGGCCTCAGCTTTATGGAATTTTCATACTTTTGTTTGCAAGTTGGGCATGTGCGACATCTTTTCTCCAACTTGAGGAATTTTGCTTGTGTTAATTAATTAATATAATTTCAGGAGACATTGTTTTTCCTAGGGTATCATAGGAATAGAATAACAATAACAATAACAACAACAACAACGTACCCAGTGGAATCCCATAAGTGGGGTCTGGGGAGGGTAAAATGTACGCAGACCTTACCACTACCTCATAGAGATAGAGAGACTGTTTCCAGTAAACCCTCGTCTCAAGAATCAAGCCTCATAAGCAAAAAATACTAGATATGGAAAAAAGGGAAAGGAAAAAAAAAGAAGAATGACTAATAATGAAAGACAAATGATAGTATATAAATACGAGAAAGAGTAACAAATATAAGACGGATAATGACAAAACAGGATTTAAAAATCGACTACTCCTACTAACCTACTATATCACAAGGCCAAACATCAATCTACCCTTGCTAACCTATTAGCCTGCTACCCTAATATGCGACCTCCACTCCTTTCAGTCTAAGGTCATGTCCTCGATGAGATGAAGTTTCGCCATATCTTGTCTGATCACTTCCCCCAATACTTCGTCGGGCTACTTCTACCCTTCCGAGTAACCAGATCAACATAGATCCTTGATGGAGTCCCATCTCAATAGGAAAGTACTCTGAGTCTCCTCCCATCGATCTTACCCAAGTTTTGGTTTTGTCGTACATCCTTAATCGCCCTAATATATGCCATTGGGACACCTTTCACCTCTAGACACCTCCATAGGACATCCCTTGGAACTTTATCATAGGCCTTTTCGAGATCAATGAACACCATATGAAGATCCATCTTTCTTTTCCTATATTTCTCCATTAATCTTTGAATAAGATGAATTGCTTCAGTAGTCGACTGCCCTAGTATGAATCCAAACTGATTCTCCGAAATAGACACTACTCTTCTCTCCCTCATCTCAGCCACTCTCTCCCAAACCTTCATAGTGTGACTTAACATAAAAGGAAAAGGAAAAAAATTAGATAACGATTGAATAGTACAAGGTCTACAAATGATGTAGTTAAAACAATGGCACATTATGACTTAAATCTGTGAATAGGCAAAGCCATACACTGAATTAAACACTCTGAGCCTAATGTTGGATGTAATTGGCAGACAAAAGATGAAAATGTGTCACTATACTCAACTACGAAGAGCATTTAAATCCATAAAAATAAATTAGAAGCTCAAAACCTAACCGGAAAGAGAATTTCTAAAGTTATGATCGGAACATGTGGTCTTAAGCAAATTATTAAAGGTTCCAATGTGAATTCAGATAGGTTTGGATGGTTCAACCTCTAAACCATACTTCCAGTAAAGAATAATCTCAAAATCTGATTTTTATGGACCATTTCAACCATCTAAATACCATGGATAAACAGTTCATTCAACTAGCAGCGAGCGAGATTAACAAACAGCATTCAAGTGTGTTACTTCATCAAAAGGAAAATTTAGGAGTTTTTGTTGTGAATCCAAAATGCCTCCCACATATACCCATTAGGATTGAAAGAAAACACGACACCGACATATTTAGAGGTATGAAAGCACACTTAAGGTGACATCAGTGAGAAAAAAAAAGAGAGGCAGTATTGTGCATCACACCAAGAAGCCATGGTTTTAACAAATGCAAGTGGGGAAGAGTCTACTATTTCACAGCCACACGAACTGATATGCGGGATCAAGAAAATTATACATCATCAAGAAAATATCTGCTGCATCGTTATGGAATGATGTATAATTTTCTTGATCCTGCATATCAGTTCGTGTGGCTGAGAAATAATACTCTTCCCCATTTGCATTTGTTAAAACCATGGCTTCCTGGTGTGATTCACAATGCTGCCTCTTTTTTTTTTTAACTCACTGATGTAACCTTAAGTGTGTTTTCATACCTCTAAATATGTTTGTGTTGTGTTTTCTTTCAATCCTAATGGGTATATGTGGGAGGCATTTTGGATTCACAACAAAAACTCCTAAATTTTCCTTTTGATGAAGTAACACACTTGAATGCTGTTTGTTAATCTCGCTCGCTGCTAGTTGAATGAACTGTTTATCCATGGTATTTAGATGGTTGAAATGGTCCATAAAAATCAGATTTTGAGATTATTCTTTGCTGGAAGTATGGTTCAGAGGTTGAACCATCCAAACCTATTTGAATTCACATTGGAACCTTTAATAATTTGCTTAAGACCACATGTTCCGATCATAACTATACAAATTTCTCTTTCCAGTTAGGTTTTGAGCTTCTTTATTTTTATGGGTTTAAATGCTCTCCGTAGTTGAGTATAGTGACATTTTCATCTTTTGTCTGCCAATTACATCCAACATTAGGCTCAGAGTGTTTAATTCAGTGTATGGCTTTGCCTATTCACAGATTTAAGTCATAATGTGCCATTGTTTTAACTACATCATTTGTAGACCTTGTACTATTCAATCGTTATCTAATTTTTTTTCCTTTTCTTTTTATGCTAAGTCACACTATGAAGGTCTGGGAGAGAGTGGTAGAGATGAGGCTGAGAAGAGTAGTGTCTATTTCAGAGAATTAGTTTGGATTCATACTGGGGCGGTTGACTACTGAAGGAATTCATCTCTTCAGAGATTGGTGGAGAAATATAGGAAAAGAAAGGACCTTCAAACTTAGGTGAATTCAAACTGAGCAGGACCAAAACAGAGTACTTAGAGTGCAAATTTAGTGTAGCGAGAGATGGGGCAGACACTGATGTGAGACTTGCTACTCAACCTATTCCCAAGAGAGAATTTTAAATGTCTGAGGTCCATCATCCAGAGTAGTGGTGATATCAATGATAACGTCACACAGCCTATTAGGGCAGCATGGACAAAATGAAGGTTTGGCTCTGGAGTACTGTGTGATAAGAAGATACCACTTAAACTCAAAGGTAAGTTTTACAGGATGGTGGTTAGACCGTATTTGCTGTATGGGGTGGAGTGTTGGGCAATCAAAAACTCACATGTTCAAAAGATGCAGGTCGCGGAGCTGAGGTTGCTGAGATGGATGTGTGGACATACCTAGAGTGATAAGATTAGGAATGAGACCATTCGGGAGAAACTAGAGGTGGCCCCTATCGCTGACTAGATGAAGGAAGCGAGACTGCGATGGTTTGGACATGTGCAGAGAAGAAGTGTCGATGCTCATGTTAGGAGGTGCGAGAGGTTGGATTTAGGAGTTACATAGAGGGGTAGAGGTAGACCAAAGAATTATTGAAAGGAGGTGATCAGACAAGATATGGTGGAACTTGATCTCACCGAGGACATAACCTTAGATAGGAAGGAGTGGAGGTCGCGAATTAGAGTAACAGGTTAATAGGTTAGGTTGATATCTGACTGTGGGGTATAGTAGGGTAGTAGGTTTAGTCATGCCTTTATATCTTGTGTGCCGTTATCCGTTTTATGTATATTTATTTTATCGTATTTTGCATACCATTATGTGTTTTTAGCTACTAGTCGCTCTTTCTGTTCCCTTTCTTTCATCCCCTGTCTTTCATATTTAGTTTATTCTGCTTATGGATTTTTGAGATGAGGGTTCCCATGAAACAACTTCTCTACCTCTCTGAGGTAGTGATAAGGTCTGCGTACATTCTACCCTCCCCAGACCCCATTTGTGGGATTCCACTGGGTATGTTGTTGTTGTTTGAGTTTCCCAATCAGATATGTAAGTTCATGTTTTTGATTGCAATTTCTATAAACTGCGGACTGTCTTTATTAGTTAAAATTTTTGTGATCCATACCTGTTTTGATAATTATTTCTTGTTGAAAAATCATAATGTTATGGAACATATTCTCCAATGCATTGTTTTGAAGTCTAGTGTTTTTGCAGTATATTTGAAGTTGGAAAGGTTGGACAAGAATTTAATCAAGGGGTAAAATGCTTGCCAGATCGTGTTTGGCCTCGCAAAGACAGATATAGAGAACAACATTATGACTCACCAGGACATGTCTGGAGGCCTCCAGGAACTTTTGTAAATATGCCATCGAACATATCTTGTATAAAGATGTCCAGAAAGCACCCTGCACCCGTTGGTGATGCTTCTTCAAAGCATGTTTTGTATCCTTTTAAGGGTTTAGCTATTAGTGGCTTATTGCCTCATAATATATGTTTGTTCCTCATTGTTATATTGTCCTCTTCAGTGATAATGAAGTAAGTTAGCTGGTCTGATTTATGTCTTTGGTGACTCATACGGCATGTCTGGTTTCAATCTAAGGCTCTAAGTTTTGGATATGTTGGGTATATAAAATTTTACTTGCCTGTTTGAAATTCAATAAAATTACTTTAGTGTTTGCTGGTGTAAAGCATTTGTTTCATCTTCCATTGATCCATTTTTTTTAATACTCTGACCTACAAATGGTATTTTTTAGATTTACTTTTTGCTTCTTGTAAATTGGAGTACTAAAATAGTTAAATTGACCTGCTTTTTGTTCTTGTAGATCTTCAAATTTGTAAAAAGTAACTGTTAGGTTCTTTGTCAAAAAAAGAGTAACTGTTATCTTTGGTTTTTGGCTGGCTGCTCTTTAAAATTTTTAGTTTTTCCATCTCACTCTAAAATCTATAGCTACTCGAAGACAAACAGCACAATGATGAAGGTTGTATGTTCTTGTCACATTTAATTTCCTTTTCTTTTCTTCTTTTTTTTTTCTTTTTTGAGACAGGTAATAAAAATGATAGCGGCTGGGGGTTTCCTTGTCATAAAAAAAAAAAAAAGGAAAGGTAAGAAAAATGTCTGTGTCACACTTGTGAGACTTAATGCTAGAGCTCAGGATAACTACCCTGGGAGCTGGATCATCTGGTGGAACAGTCAACATTCTGAACCTCAGTGAACCATTAGATCTTAATTCAAGTATACCAACTGATAGAGCAAGGATTTCTGAGATTGCTTCATTTGAGTATACAGTTTGGACAGCAGATTGTAGTCATGATCAGAAACAAGCAATAGTAGGCAAGTCCTTTCCTTCTTGTTTGCAGTTATTAAAGTCCTTTTGCTAATATAGAAATCCAACTTTGAGATTGATTGGTCTTTGAAATGCAATTCCCATGCTGATATTCCCATGTTGTACTCTCATTTGAATTAAATTCTGCTCTTTTGTGATCCAAGTTGCTTTAAATCAAATTATGGGTGTGTCTATTTAATTTATTTGTCCTGCATGTTTTATTGAAGTTTCAATAAAAAACATACTCTCCTTGATTGCTGGTTTCTTATATCCTGCTAATGTTATATAGGCACTAATAGAGGAGCTGCAATGTTGGACATAGAAACAGGAGTGAAATCTTGGGTTTGTCGGTCTAAAAGCGACATTTTCTCCACACAATTTGATAATTCAGTAAATTTCTCATACTCCATCCTTTGTGCTTTAATTACTTATTATTGCACTGCATAAAGTGCAATTAGTTGTACAAGAGAATTTATAATCTTGTGAATGTTCATATTGACAATTGGTTTAGAGGATTTTAAAATATTTGAAGATAACAGATATCGTTGTCTGTTACTGAACTAGTAATCCAAATTGGTCATGCTGATTAACTTTTGTTTCTAGTGTTATTCAAACCAGATTATAGAGCAAGATTTTCTAATGATTAATCAATTCAAATCTATGCACTTTCAGTTTTCTTGCTTTATTGATACACATGGATGTGAATGTATTACATGCGTAGCTTCTACATACATATCGTTCATCTGCAACAAGGTGTTCAGTTGATTAATTTTTGTGACATAGGAAATGACAAGCATCCTCTGGAATCATCTGTAACATTTCTTATGCATCTTGGAAGGTGAAGTTTCTGACATTGTGTTTTCAGAATATTCCTTTTTTTCTATTGCAGGAAAATATTGTTTTATGTGGGTTAAGAAATGGAACAATTTTGTCCATCGACACCCGTCAGAAACCAGGAGAGTTTTCTGGTAGGCTTCCTCAGAATAGAATTCCGTGCCATTCTGATGGGTCTTTTAGTAGGTTTACAAGCTCTGCTAGAGATTCCTTCCAGGTATTAACTGCTCCATTAGGAGTGTGTGTGTGTTCTTTTCTTTCAGTGAACTTCCCTCCAGCCCACCGCATTTGCCAGTGCAATAGTGAACTTCCTCTCTTCCAAATTACAGACATGGTTTGAGCTTATGTTATCACTCGAAGATGAACAATTAGAGAGTTCATTTTGGAAGGGGACACAATTGTTGGGTGCTTTCGAATTCAATTCTGAAACATAAAGTTGAATCTCCCTTTATCATCGGTCAATCTAACATCCATTTAGAAACAACAAATTTAGTCATTTTAAGTGGATGTCAAGTCAAAACAACCATAGATCAAATTACATTGGTTAATGGAAGACAAGGTAAAAACTAAAGGCATCATTAGGAGCACCTGATTAAGAGTTTTAATCATTTGAACGTGTTTAAAATACAGAAAATGGTGTAGTAGTCCCAAATGTTGCAACAGTGGAAGTATTGGATGTGAAAAATTTCCTTTTAGTTCAATAAGATAACAATTACTTCATGTTATTAGTATCAGTTCCACTTAGGTAGGCCTTGGGGGCTATGAATGTTACAGAAGAACTTACATCATTTCCTCATGTTTAATTCATTGTTATTGGATTATTTTTCTCAAATGTTGTAGTACTGGAAGTATTTAATGGGAAAATTGTTTAGGCAGTTCAGGATGACTCCTAATGCGGTTTTCTCGTTATGAAAATCAGTTTTCATTTAGGAATGGCCTCCAGGCTATGAATTTCAGCTCTACTCTTTGATTTTCGTGATTGAGGATATTATGAGACCTCCATACTTGTTAGATGAACACTTGTACAAATTGGTGGATATCTTTTGTCTATGCAGATCAAAGGGACGATGTATCACTGCAACACAATATCTATGCTTTCGTCAGTGTGTTGGTTAGTGAGATCTCTTTGCAATATTACATGAGGATTTTTCATTTCTTTGCTTAATTCATTAATAAATTCTTTTCTTTAAATTTTTTCCTTTTTACTGATATTGCAGTTTGGCATCTTTGAGACTTTATGATCAATGTTTCCTGGCAAGCTCTATGGATGGATCGGTTAGTATCTTAATGTGATTTATTTGGATTATGTACTTAGTTTTTCTTTCAGCTGTTTTTGCAATCCTTAATGATGAGCATTATCTTGATGCTTGAAATCCCACAAGTCTGTTCCTTAATGTTTGTGTTAAAAGGGCTCCAGAAGAATTGATCCTTTTATATAGGGTACTAGCTGGAGACAGTTTGTCCGTTTGCATATAATGTAGTTGTGGCAGTGGAAAATCCTCTTCGGAAACATGCTTTATTGAGATTTTAAGAATACATAATGTAGTGATGGACGCTTGAGTCTCAAATTATTGCGTTTCCTCAGATGCCAAGAAGCTTATGATTATTGTCATTATTCGTTAGTTTCTGTTAGCTATCAATAACTTTAGGCGGAACCCGTCAGCAGCCCCCTAAAGTTGGCACCATTTTTCATTAGATACCTCAAGTGAGACTTGTACATTTTAAACAGCCATAGTAGGGTCCTGTTGTGTCATTTTGACACTTCCGCATAAGTGCCAAGAAGCTTATGATTATTGTCATTATTCGTTAGTTTATGTTATCTATCAATAACTTTAGGCGGAACCCATCAGCAGTCCTCTAAAGTTGGCACCAATTTTCACTTTGATACCTGAAGTAAGACTTGTACATTTTAAACAGGCATAGTAGGGTCCTGTTGTGTCATTTTGACACTTCCGCGTGAGTTTTTAAAAGTCTCAAGCACATGATCACAATCACTTCCAACATGGAGTAAATGACCAATTGAATTGCGCCAACTCATTCTAAATCACCACATCATTATACACACAAAAAAAAGTTTAAGAGAAAAGACAATAGCCAAACACATGGCAAAGTGTCCAATGAATCAATGATACGAGGGCTTTTTGCCCAAATAATTATTAAAAAAAAAGGGTTATGACCAATTCTTTTTTTTAAAAGAACTATTTTGTAGCTCGCCTAACATTGTCATCTTCTCCAAGCTTTAACTCCATCAAATGGAAGTCGGATTTTCCGATACAAATTTTTCTTTCAGCAAGTCTCTTTAGTTGTCGTAATCAAATTGGAGGAAGATGGGTCATGTCATTGTTAGTTTAATAAAATCAAAATTCTTAAGGAGAAATCAATATTTGGGATTGGAGCACTCCCAATTAGGCATGGTTATGACTCTGATTGTAGAAAATTTGAGTTGCTCGCTATTTATAATATTGAGCTTTACCACAAGAAAACCATTCACCAATCTGTCCAAATTTTTATGTTCATGATTTTTGTGGTATAAAATGCGTTCTTTGGTGAAATTTTTCTCCTTTAAAAGTTAGTCATCCTATTGATACAATTGTTCGCTCCATGTATTTAGATTGTGAAGTCAAATTTTTATTTTATTTTCTTGTACGTATATTTTTAGACAAATTTATTTTGTTTTATTTTCTTGTACATATATTTTTGGACAAAATTTGATTTTCTTCACTTTTTGGGTTATTGTTAGAAGCATTATAGAAAAAATTTAAATGAATTTTTCTAAGAGAGAGAGTTCCAGCTCTCATTTTTTCATTTAATAAAGGTCTGAGTCTTAATCATTTAGATTCATTCCATTAACTGCGTTTGGTTTTTAGATCTGAATCTTATATCATTCAGATTCAACTCATTAAGTCCATTGCTTCTTTTTAAAAATTGCCTCTTAATGGGTATGAAAAGATCTGAACAAATTAGATCTGTAGGAGAGTCTTAACATGTAGACCTATTTAATAAACTTTAAAATAATCACTCGTTGCTGTTCTCTCTTTTTGTGTGGCTTTCCTCTCTGCTACAAATTTCTTCCTCTCTTTTCTCAACCAGACAATTTTTCCCTCTTGAACTGGTAAGTCTTTATAATCGTTATAAGACCTTTTTATACCAACAATTTTTTTGTGTGTATTTGTCACGACGCAACTCAGGGACCGTGATTAGTACCGATTGGGCACCCAGGCAAACACTAAACCGGATCCACTCATAATAACTAAGAAATTTATCGAAATTTCAGCAGAGTTTTATTTGTTTTACTGACTAGCCTCACCTGCAAACAGCGAACCCAGCAACAACAAACATCACTATACATATATATGCGGGCCG
>JAOTQJ010006045.1:0-18452 GCA_025642045.1 Solanum sejunctum
AAAACACAATTTATGGGAAATCCACTGTAGCAACCCGAGAGGGTTGCTACTGTGCAGGGCAAATTTTTGCTTAAATTTTTGCTATCGATTTGAGTTCCTTCGGTTCAATTTTCGTTCAATTATAGTTATACGCATATAGTAGACATCCTTAGGCACCTCAACATATACATACTAACACTTAAAGATGATACAACATGAGAGGAGAAAAATAAAGTCATTTAAGAATCATTCAAAGGAACCCACTATCGTTGTAGTAAAAACCCCAATTTGGGTATCATGAAATCCAACCAAATCCATAAGTCTTTCATAATTTTTCATGGTATAATATAGTATATGTCTTTTGTGTCATAAATTCTATCATAATGTCAAATCACAATGGGCATTCATGCATAATCAAATCTATACTTGAAGAATTAAATCTTAAATCATGTTCATAATGCATAATATGAATTACTCATAAAGTATTCAATCTTCAACTCATTAAATTTGATTAAAAAAGAGGATTGACCTTCATGGGTGGAAGGACCTCAGAAATGACTCACATAACTTAAGCTTGAAATTTCTTGGAAGAAACTTAGGGAAGTTTGAAGGATTCACTTGAGCTCTTGAAATCTAAAAAGAATTTTGAATTTAGAAGAGGGGTTTGGTGAGAATTAGAGAGGATCTGGAGAGTGTTTTAGTTAGATTTAGGGATCAAAATGAAGAAATCATAGGAGATTCCCAGCTATATAGGTGTTGGGTTATTACCTAATTGCTGTAACGACCTGACCTAGGGCTTAGTCTTCACACGATGAACAAAATCTCCAAAGGATCCTCATCCAAGCCATCTTAAATATCTTAAGCATTCACTGTCATTAAATTAAAACATTTACAGAATGAAAAATGGGGAAAAAAGGGTCTATGGGCTTTGTCACGACCCAAATTAGAGCCTAGATGTGACACGGCGAATGGAAAACCCAAATGAACCCAAAGTAACCTTTCATACGGGAGCCCGTTCCATTTCAGAAAGGATTTCATGAGTAATTTCACCTTACAGGAGTCCGTCCCATTTCATAAAAATAATCTTAAAACCTATTGTGTTTCGTGACCCGTAATCAAGCTTTCATACTTTGATTTTGTAAAAGTAGACTTTTGTTCTATGACACCCCTTTATGGCCCATAAAGTGCACTACAGCTCGTAGGGGGGTTTCGTCTGATGAAACTTTAGAAAGTCCTCCTTCTCTGATCCTTAGGATACGAGACTTGATCTGTGACTTATAAAATGTTTCACAACCCATCTGCATGTTTAGAAAATCAGCCCTTACTAGAATTGCCCACGAAACCTCCTTCCCTTCCCATAGAATGCTCTACGACCCATAAAGGGACTCGTATATCAATAAAATTAATAACTTCTGCATATTCTTCCCAAAATTAATGTCAACCCCAAAATCTTGCAAACCAAACACAAAAACACATAAAACTACTAACGTCGCATTGAGAACATAAAAAGTTCCAAGTTTTAAGCATCAAAAGTGTTATATTTTGATAACACATCAACACCCTCAACTTAAAATTATTTCTTGTCCTCAAGCGACGGACTCAATCTATATAAGCAATACAGTAACACACAAATCTCTGATGATGTTCACGCTCCAAAAAAAAAGTGGTCGCTATCAGTAATTAACCTAACCTAAGGTTAAGGACGAATTCACAAAGAATATAGGGCTTAACTACAAGAATTCACTATCAATCATTTCAAGTATCAATAACTAAAGTCTCTAAATTGGGGTGGGGTGGGGTTGGTTTGTGATTTAAGAATAAATGTAAAATAAATACTATACTACTACCTGAGGAAATACTTAATTTTAGGGACAACTTAGAAATTATGTTCTCCATTGTTTGTTAACTCGATTACCCTAGACAACATAACTACAATTGGAACTTCGCATGCAAGATAGTAACTTAGGTTCTTCCAGCCCTCTTCTGAAGGTGAAGGTTGAATTTCACCATGCTGCTTGTTCGACAACCATGGTGTGCCAACTAATCATTACTTATTAACCTAGTCAACCTCCCCTTGGTTGGGTTTGGTTGATTAGATGAGAACATATCAATCAAATCCTATCATCTACTCCCCTGTTCCTATTTATCACTACCTTGATTGGGATTGTGATAGTAGGCAGGATTTGGTGTTGGCCACCACCAAACAACAATCATAATGAAGGAAAATAGACAATACATGCAAAACCCCAATCATAGAATTGCAATAAATCTAGGTCATCTCAAGTCAACTACCCATAGTTCCCACAAATCCAAGTGTGGGTGCTTAGCTACTCATGGCTAAGGCAAAACGAACAAATATGCAAATACAAGACATAGTTAAAAATTTTATCTAAAGCAATGAAGAGTGATACACTAAAAGTTGCAAACCATAAGCTTGATAGATTGAGAATGAATACAACATTTGATTTGTACTCCCCAAAAATGGATTTTCCAAGAGAAATTGAAAATCCACACTAAAACCCTCAACTATTCAAGAGAGAATATTCACAAGCTATATTGAATGTTCCAATCTGGAATCTGGTATATCTTTTTAAATAAATCCTAACTTAAAGTATATATAGAAGTTATAAATTTAACTCTAAAAATTACACAGTAAAGACAGCTAGCACTAGATAGGTCTCACAGGTACTACTCGTAGGGTGACTTACGAGTCATAATCGAGGTCTCGTATCAAGCTCTTGGCATTTTGGGCTTGACTATTATGACACACTGGTACTAGTCGTTGCTTGAGCTAAGACTCATATGCTCTTCTCTTGTCTAGGCCTTCAGTTTTTGGTCCAAAATTTTAGCTCTTTGTTTCTTGCTACGAGTGC
Organism: Solanum sejunctum; assembly: GCA_025642045.1. Lineage (NCBI taxonomy): Eukaryota > Viridiplantae > Streptophyta > Magnoliopsida > Solanales > Solanaceae > Solanum > Solanum sejunctum. The sequence goes on from JAOTQJ010006045.1 coordinate 2,853, forward strand.
ACCTATACGCGTCGTATTGAGACCTATAACTCGTAGGGTGGCCTCGTAAGCCTGACCTCTACTTAGAAGATTTTTTATTTTTGCTATCTATTTCTGGCTACAAGATCACCCTAAGACTCATAGCTTGGGTTACGACTCTTAGGTGAGCTAGTATGTTTTGCATTTCACCAAAATCTGTAATTTCTCTCCAAAATTATGCCAACCTACCTTTTCTACAATAACAACACAAAAATGCATAAAAGCCATAAAAAGTTGCATTAAGAACTAATAAAATCCCTTGTTTTATATCAACACCCTAAACTTAGAATTGTTGCTTATCCTCAAGCGACAACTCAATCTATGCAGACAATGAGAGATACGTAGCAGTTATACTAATGGAATATACATCATTTACTCTAATTTAGATACCTAACTTTCATTTTCAAAATAAGATTGCAAAGCTACTAAGCAAAACAAAAAGACAAAGATATATCTAGCAACCTAACTATGCTAAGCTAAGGAGAATCAACCATCCACACTCACTGGTATAGTCATATACTAATCAAGTAGTGCAAATGCCCTCACAGAAAAGAAGTCCCTCTTACTCACTCAAAAAGCATTTAGAATTCAGGGACTATGGAAGCATTCTCACTCTCACAAATGAAATTCATGCAAAATGACTAACACCATAGGCTTGCCTCTATACTTAATTTCTGAGTTGATGACAAAGTGGATTTGGATCACTTTAGGACTTAACAGCTTGTAAATAGGCTCATGGGGCTTTGGCATGACATTTTAGGCAAGTATTGAATAAAAGCTATCCTTGAACCATGTTTATCAACACTTTCACCTTCATGACACAACCATTTTCACTAAATCCACCCTCATTGTCCTACTTTAAGCTCTTCCCCAGTGCTTTCATTCTCTTTTTTCAGTTGTACCATATTTTGGAACTCAATTTTATTATATTCTTCAATTCAAGGCACTTTTTTTTCTTTTTCCTCCTCGAACTCATGATTTTTCATTTTTTTGTATTTATTTCCCAACTAACCACCTCATTGTTATTACTTTACCATAACAAAGGCCACCATCAACTTAGGCTTTTAGCCTAAGGTAAAGTACACAATATCTATTCCCCATACCAAGGCCACCACCATTTGTAGGAACCCTCAACTTAGGCTTTCAGCCTCAATCAAGGTTCACATGTTCAAGGATAGACCAGGGCCAATATTTAGGTATTTCATAAAATAAGGATAGACTAGCTAGGTGTCAAGAAAGAATGAGTGCATGAAAGGCCCAAATAGTTGGAACAAAGGGTTCACTAATACATATGGTAGGTCATTTAAGCAAGAGTGGACTCACTAAAAGAACAAAGGCCTAGAGTCCCTTCCCAATCAACCACATCACCAAACTAATCTTAGAATAACAAGGCAAGTTCTAAGTCCATACATGATACATGAATGCAGCAAAATAAGCATAAAACACACATCACATTGCACACACAATCAAGTATAGACGTATAGGTCATGCTTCAAGCCTCAACTTACTTTTACATTATCAGAATAAACATCACCAAATAATCAAAATGCATGATTGCATCAATAACCAACAATATTAAAAATTTTGAGGGTACCTAAATTTTTTAAACCATTCAAAAGCATTTAAAAACTATGTATATACCAAAAGACAATACTACTATGTACTTACACATTATCTACACTACCTAGACATGCTGGTTCAATAGAAATTAAACATCCACAAGGAAAGAAACACGACAAGAAAACCTTGGGATCAAAAATAGGGAAAGTTGTGGACTTGAGGTTACTTAGACTTCACCTTAATCCAAAACTTCCCACACCCCACCAAAATAGAATACTTTGTCTTCAAAGTAAAAATATGAACTATTATATATATACACATATATATACGTAGATATATATACACATATATATACATAGATATATATATACACATATATATACATATATATATATATATATACACACACACAAACACACACACATATATATATATATATACATATATATACACACACACATTAAAAACCAACAAAACAACATTAAAGACAAAACATTTAAATAAATCCAAAACAAACATGGCAAGAATATTTTCCAATAAAATAAACAAAGTATCCATGAGTAGAAAATAACGTCTAGGGTCAAAAAGATCAAACATCATTGTGCTCAAGCTCCGACATCTGTCTGATCAGTAGGGTCCTGGGTAATGACCTCCTCCTCAGCTATCTGGGCTGCAGCTATACGTGAGCTACCCTGCCTACTGAATTCTGCTTGTCCCTATCTCTTTGTATAGCTGCCATAAGTATCGACTCCTGCACCACTGCCTCTGAATTCGGCTCCTCGCCCAGTGCCACTGGGTTATCAGGCCTAGGCGTCTTTTGGCTCATCTTCGGGTCATCCATCTCGAGGGGCCTCTTCCCATGGGCATGCGGATGGTCAGCTAACTAGTCAAAAATCTCATCACCTACTGGTGCCACCTCCGGGAATACAACAGGGATTGCTAACATCTATAATAAGGATGCCTTAAACTTGGCCAACTCCTCTATCATTGCGCTCGTGTCAGCAGGTCGTGCACCCTCAAGCCTCCTCTAGACTCTTACCTTGAATGCAACTATTCGGGCATCCACCGCATAACTCTCTCATCCACTAAATTGGGGAGAATGCCTTTGCCCTCTCCTTTGAGTCCCGAATAGTCTAATTGACCATGGTCTGACTTGAGCTGCTAAAGCCTGTAGCCTGAGGTCTGTTGTAGCTACTCTGTGCACCAGTGCCTTAAAAACAACAACATAAATAAGAGAATCAACCTACATAGTGGATGATGCTAGTACAGGAGTACTGGAAGACAACGTTGACTCAATCTTAATAGCTGGGGAAGTCTCTGCAGTGGCTGGAGTAGTACCGATGGTGGCTGGAGTCATACCCTAAGTCTGGGGCTTAACTGGGAATCTATTTGGGATGGATGGAGGAGCTGCATGTGGTAGGGCCACTGGGTTCTCATCAGCCTTTATCAGTTTGGGATCCATGGTGCGTGTCGCCTCTATATGCTGGTCCCAATTAGGGTCGACACGAACACCTACTGCATTACATAAACGGTGCATCATAATAGGGAATAGCAGTGAGGTGCTCGTCCGGACAGTGAACTCGTGGATCTGCTCAGAGATGATCTGGGCGCAATCTATCTCATAACTAACTAGGATGTTGGCTAATAACATAGCTCACTCCAGGGCAATCATATTATCCTTGAATGTTGGCCGAATACGCCAATGAATAATCGACCACCAAAACTTGGCTCAGAAAGAGAGGTGGGCTTTCACTATCGGATCTGCGTGGTTTTTAACCCACATTAGCTCAAACCCCTTCTCATATATCTGGCTGGCAATCCACTACAGCTACTCGGTCTTGGCACTAATGTTTTTTTCGTTCATGTCTCTCCTCATTTTTGTAATGCGACCATCATACTCTACAGTGGATTGTGGCACTCTATAGTTGGGCCCGAAATAAACCCATTAAATCGTCTCCTCTGAGATGTCAACTCTTCATCCCTTGACCGAAACCACTTGTAAGAGAGGTTGCTGAATCAATTTCTTATTCTTTGGCAGGCCTCAGTGTAGTATCGTAAGATAGGCTGCATAAAACTCACAGACTAAGTAAGGGGCATACTTTCTCAACTACTGTGTGGTCCATCGTAGTCCATGTCTTTCTAACTCCGCATCTGACCCAGTACCCTATCCAACCCAAAGTCATTTAACCTGGACTCCTCGTGGAACTATCTAACTAGTTTGCCTTGTCCCTTTGGCTCTACCCTTAGTCATAAATCTCTTTCACTCCTACAACGTACCATCTAGGGTTGGCCAGGGACACTGATTGTACTTCCTCCTGCTAAGCTTATGAACCCTCCTCAAAATTTATCTTGGTGTGTGTCAGGGTCATCTATGGTGAGCTGCTCTTGGAACAATCATCACTACCCTCCTCCTTAGACTAGGAGGGACTCTGAACTTATATTGGGGATATAGCAGTGCACCCTGAGTTTGATGCACATTAGCCTCTGGGTCTATTCTGACTCTATGGACTTTCAATCTCGGAGGATTCGTCAACCAACCTCTATTGAAATTTTTGGATTGCTCATTTATCCTTTGGAGGTATTATATCTGCAAACCAACCACACTACAATATGTGAGCTTCAAGATGATTGACCAAACAATGATCACATAAAAAAGAACAAGAAACAAAAACACTTAAATATTGAAATGAAAAGAAATATTCACTGATGCAGTTGCAGGTCCGCAACTATGAGATGCAAGTACGACTCGTAGGGCGACCTATGAATCATACAATAGCCTCATAGGGTAGCGGTGCCTAAAAAATATCATTTTGTTCAAAGATATGAGCCACAGGTATGACTTATAGCATGAACTACGAGTCATAGTCTGAGCTCATAATAGGGAACATAGTACAAATTACAATTAGGCAATTTCTATAAGTCCCTTACTATGAGTCGTAGAAGATACAAAGAGTCATAGATGGGTCTCACATGGTAAGTGTTAATGAACCACAGGTGACCATTGCCTCCTACGAGGGGCCACTAAGACTCGTAGTGTGACTGACGAGTCATAGTGGGTCCCTATAACATAAAACAGATGGCTGTGATGCCTACAACTTTGCCATAAGAACCATTAATGGACCAAAACATCAATTGATTAGCATCGAAGCAAACTTTATACAATCAACTTAAATACACAGAAAATCTCAACATCCAAGCATGTCAGCCCCAAACAACAATTACCCGCCAAAAGACAAAATCATTCCCTAATTTACATCCTCAATCGCCCAATAATATCAATCATTATAATCATACAAATCAACATAATTCAATTCAACACAAAGAGAAGTACAAACACGGGCAACAACCCCCTTTTCAACCTCACGTGATTTCAAAACTTCCTCAATCATCATCATGCAATACCCTCATATAATCCATATAACATCATCTCAATAATTAACAAGAACAATTCTACCCATCAAAATCATACTAATGAATTTAAATCAATCATAGTCTAATTTCTTAGCCTTTCAACTCATTTTTTTATCATGGATACACTCAAAATCCTCACTACACACACATCTTCAGAATAATAAGTAACAATAATCAAAATAGTTCCCAAAATAAAATAAGGAAGCTTACCACATAAGAGTGTGAAGAATGAGAAAAGTTTTGATTGTAGATCGAAATGAGGCCAAAAAACCATAGAAGGAAATAAACTTACCAGAATACTAGCCAAAAAATGATGTGGGTAGTTAGGACTCTCTCTCTTTAATAGTAGCTACCTCGGTTGTCTCTATATGTACCATCATTGTTGTAGTTACGACCTTGATTCCTGAAACCTTGCCTTCAATAGTCCAAGTTGGACCCTTGAGGGTTATTCCGGAAACCCGCCGCTTGCTTACTCACCAAATAAGCATCTTCATCAAAGAATGGATCTTCATATATGGGAGCCTTAAGAGGTTGGTGAGTACCACTTGGAAACTTGCTTGGTTTTGCTTTAAGACCAAATCCATACTTGTGCAAAGTTGAGCAAGTTGCTCCATGATCTTTTCATTGACCTTTGCTTACTCATTGTTGGTGTTGACTACACAAAAAGTCTTCATTGCACCTTGCTCTCGTTGACCCCATGCTCTATTGATTTTAACCACTTTCTCTATCCTTGCGCCTATTAATGCAAAAGGTTGATCAAGAAACATGTCTCCCATGATTGTGTCGGCACAAGCTTTACTATTGTCAACAAGTCCCCGATAGAAAATCTCAACCAAGGCATCATCAACAATCTTGTGATCGGGGACTATCCTCAAGCATTTGGTAAATCTATCCCATGTGGTGCTAATAGAGTCACCCAATAATTGCTCAAAATTATTTATTTGATCTTTCGTCTTTAGTTTCTTTGATCTTAGGAAATATCTTTCTAGAAACACTCTCTGAAGCTCTGCCCAACTTGTTATTGCACCCGAAGGAAGCTCAAACAACCACACAACTATATTCCTAGTTAGTGACAATAGAAACACCCACAAACCAATGGCATCAAGAGAAAGATTTTGTGTCCCCATGACACTCTTGCAAATAAAAACTACATTATGGAGATGACAGTAGGGATCCTCTAAAGGTAGTCCTATGAACAATCCACGATTTTGGAGCATTTCTAGTAACCCACTTGACACTGAGAACTTAGTGTCTGCTGGTAATGGAGGAAACACTATAAGGCCAATAACGTCCATGGCCATATTGTTCAAACGATATTGGTTCCAACCATAAGCGTTCTCGTTAAAATACCTAAGTTGTGGCCTACCATCCCTCGGGGATAGATTTTCTTCTCTTCCCATATCATTATTCATATTCATTTCTTCCTCAACCATGACATCATCATTCCCTTGAGCCATTCTTCTAAAAAGTCAATGGATCTCCAAATTGATCAGAGCTAAGGGATTACCTTGGATTCTTGTGTTGGGCATATAACCTAGTACACCCTACAAGTAGAATTAAACAACAAAAACAAAAATAAAAGTAAAATACATGAGAATTTAGAAACTAACACTTGAACTAACTTATAATGAAATCAAGTCAAAACCTAGTCGTATTCCCCAGCAATGGTGCAATAATTTTTGATGATGTTCACACTCCAATAAGAAAGCGGTTATTGTCAACAATAAACCTAACCTAAGGTTAGGGTCTAATCCACAAGGAATACAGGTCTTGACTACAATAATTCACTATCAATTATTTTGAGTATCTATAACTAAAGTCTCTAAATGGAGGGAGGGGGTTTGTGATTTAAGAACAAAAGTAAAACAAATACTATACAACTACGCGAGAAAACACTGAATTTTAGGGATATCTAGGAATTGTATTTCCCATAGTTTGTTAACTCGGTTACCCTAGACAACATAACTATAATTGGAACTTCGTATGCAGGACAGTAATTTAGGTTGTTCCAGCCCTCTTGTGAAGGTGAGGGTCAAATTTCACCATGACGCTTGATCGACAGCCATGGTAATTGTTACCTATTGGCCCAGTCAATCTCCCTTTGGTTAGGTTTAGTTGATTAGATGAGAACACATCAATCGAATTCTATCATTTACTCCTCTTTTCTTATTCATCACTATCTTGGTCGGGATCGTGATACTAGGCGAGGTTTGGTGTTTGCCTCCACCAAACAACAATCATAAAGAAGGGAAATAGACAATACATGCAAAACCCAAATCATATAATGCAATAAATCTAGGTCATCTCAAGTCAACTACTTATAGTTCCCATAACCCTAAGTTGTGGGTGCTTAGCTACTCATGGCTAAGGTAAAACGACATATATGCAAATACAAGACATAGTTGAGAATTTTACCCAAAGCAATGAAGAGTGATAAATAACAAGTTGCAAACCACAATCTTGATAGATTGAGAATGAATACAATGTTTGATTTGCACTCCCCAAAAATGGGTTTTTCAAGAGAAAATAAAAATCTACACTAAAACCCTCAACTATTCTAGAGAGAATATTCAAAAGCTATATTCAATATTCCAGTCTAGAATCTGATATATCTTTTTTAATGAAAACTTTTTTAATGAACTCTAACTTAAAGTATATATAATATTTATAAATTTAACCCTAAAAATTGCACATAAAAGACAACTTGCAGCAGGTACGTCTCACAGGTATGACTCGTAGGGTAACTTATGAGTCGCAATCGGGATCTTGTATCAAGCACTTGACATTTTGGAGTTGACTGTTATGGACCATTCGTATGAGTCATTGTTTGAGCTATGACTCGTATGCTCTTCTCATAGTCTAGGCCTTCAATTTTTGGTCCAAAATTTTTTCTCTATATTTTTTGCTACGAGTCCACATATACCTATCGCATTGAGACCTATGATGCATAGGGTAGCCTCGTAAGTCTAACCTCCACTTAGCAAATTTTTGATTTTTGCTCTCTATTTTTGGCTACGATATCACCCTATAACTCATAGCTTGGGCTATGACTCATAGGTGAGCTTGTATATTCTGCTTTTCAGCAAAATCTGTAATTTTTTTCTATAATCGTGCCAACCTACCTTTTCTGCAATAACAACACAAAAACACATAAAAACCATAAAAAGTCACATTAAGAACTCATAAAATTCCTTGTTTTAGGCATCAAATCTGATGTATTTTGATAGCACATAAACCTCAACCTAATGGCATACATCACATAAAACTTAAGCACAGATAACCACACCATTTTTCAAAATAAAATGAGATAACTATCCAGCAAACCACTACAGACTAATGTATGGTACAATACAACTATGACAAGTGAGTTACTATCAACAAGACACAAGCACTGAATAAGTCTAATGCTAACAATGCAATGCAAGTGCCCTCACAGAAAGAAGCCTCATATCTTACTCTCAACGATGTTTTCATGTATAATCTTGGGACTATCCAACATCACTCACTCTCACAAAAGATATTCATGTATCATGCTCAATACCATAGGCTTGCTCCTATACTCATAACTAAATCCATGGACTACTTGGACTCGAATCACATTAGGACTTTTTAGGCTTGTAATGTAGGCTCAGGGGGCTTTGGTGTGATATTTTGGGAATAAACTGAGTAAAGGCCCTCTTTGGCACTGTATTTTTCTACACTTTTACCCACCAACACTGTATTTTTTTACACTTCTGCCCTACCAACACTATTAGTTTTTAGCTTTTTGCCTTGCTTTTTATACTCCATTTTTCTTTTTAGCTCATAACTAAGGCATCACTTATTTTTCTTGCATTCTATACACGATTTTTCTCCTTTTCCCTATATCAGTAACTTTTCTCTTATTTTGTGTTTTACCCTTACATCAACCACCTTCAACTTAGGGTTTTGGCCTAAGTTGAGGTGCATATTATCCATCCTCAGAATCAGGGCCACTTTTGGTAGTCGCCCTCAACTTAGGATTTTTTTCTCAGTCAAGGTGCACAATGTTCAAGGATGGACCAAGGCCAGTTTAAGGATTTTATAACTAATAATTTAGGTTTTTATAAAGAATAGGTACATATCAGGTTCAAACATTAGGATCAAGAGACAGTCTGCAAATTTAGTTGGTTATTTAGGCTAAGTAAACTTTTAAGAATAATGGCATAAGATCATTTCCTAATCCAATTAATATATTGTCTAACTTAGAGTAATAGGGCAGGTTTTGAATTATGACACAAAACATAGATTTAGCAAGTTAAGCTCACATTCACATGGCACTGATTACATTATCAATAAAAGATTCTCAGGTCATGCTTTTTATCTCAATTTATCCTTTTTATCAAAACAAGCACTGCCAACACACTTAAACATGCATGTTTGCTATCTAGACGAACTAATCAAAATTTGGTGGCCATCATTTTTCACAAAAAACACAAAAACATACAGATGCCATATATATCAATACTAAATGCTGCAAATACTACCTAAACATCCTAAACATGCTATTTCAATAGAAATAAATATCCCTTTGGAAAAAAGAACAAAGATAAGAAAACCCTTAGAATTCAAAAATTGGGGTAGTTATGGACTCAAGCTACTCAGACTTCATTGAGGCCCATAACTACCCACACCCTATTGAAAAAGAGGTGCATTATCCTCAATGCACATAACCAAAGAAAGATAAAGTATTGGGGTCAAAAAAAGCATACCCAGGCACCTAAGCACCAGTATTTACCTTGGGTTGTCTCTCAAGCAACGCCTGATTTATTATCGTGACACGACATAGACATCTTGAGTACTTAAACTTCCTCAATGTCCTATTCTTCCACTGTTGTATTTCTTCCACATTTCTAAGGTACTGCTTGACTCTTTAGCCATTTACCTTGAATGTTCCTCCGTTTCTTCTTTCTAATTCAATAGCTCTATGATCAAAGATATGTGCGACTCAAAAGGGTCCCAACCATCTAGATTTAAGCTTTGTAGGGAACAACTTTAGTCTTGAATTGTACAGTAGCACCAAGTCCCATAGTGTGAAGCAATGATTCTCTATGCCACGATCATTCTACAACTTCATTCTTTATTTGTACAAGGCTGAGCTCTCATATGCCTTCAAGTATGACTCATCAAGCTCATTAAGTTAGCTCAACCTAGAGTTTGTCACATCATTCTAGTCTAGATTCAACTTCTTTAGCTCCCACATTGCCTTATGCTCAAGCTCCACTGGCAAATGACATGCCTTCCCAAAGACAAGTTGGTTGGGAGACATGTCTATAGGGGCTTCAAATGTTTTACAGTATGCCCATAATTCATCATCAAGCTTCAACGACCAATCTATCTTGTTTGCATTCATAGTCTTGGATAGTATCTGTTTGATTTTCCTATTAGAAACCTCCACTTACCCATTTGTCTGAATATGGTAAGGCGTCTCAACCTGATGTTTCACCTTACACTTTTCAAGTAGAGCCTTGAAGAGCTATTGCAGAAGTGAGAATCTCCACCGCTAATGATCACCGTAGGGATGCCAAACCTTGATAAAATGTTTCTTTTCAGAAATATTGTGACACTATTTCCTTCATTGTTGGGTAGAGAAATGGCCTCTACCCATTTCGATACATAATCCACAACGATTGAGATGTACTTTTTTCCATGAGAGCTAACAAAAACAACCATGAAATCTATCCCCCACACATCAAAAAACTCAATCATCATAATGTAGTTTAGAGGGGAGCTCATGTTTGTGGGAAATGCCACCTTCTCTGGGCACCTATCACAAGCTTTGTGTAGTCGTCAACATCCTGGTGGATGGTGGGCAGTAATACCCACACTGTAAGATCTTGTGTGCTGTTCGAACGGACTATGATACCCACCTACCAATGACGAGTGACATGCCTCGAGAATACTGATCATCTCAATCTCAAGAACAAAGTGACGAATAATCCCATCCATGTACACATGAAACAAGTATGGCCTATTCCAAAAGAATTTTCTCACATCAGACATGAACTTTCGAAGCTGGTTTGCATTTAGATCGGGTAGCACAATATGACCTACCAAGTAGTTTGCATAGTCTATAGACTATGGTATTAAATCATGGGATGCTGCTATTATGACCCAAGCCTCGATCCTAGTCGTGATCGGTGAATGGAGAATCAGAAAGAACTCCAAAAAAGCCTCTTAGCATTTCATTGTATATCTTTGGTCGTGCCAATCAATTAAAGGATTGAAAGAACAAAAATAAGGATGAAGGAACTAAGGGAAAACTTTCATAATATAAAAATAAATAGACAAGAGAGTTAAGACTCATAACATAATTACACGTCATATCCAACAATACCTTTACTACGTAGATACTTAGCGAGGGTTAAGACAAGCAATCGAGCTTACCCTCATAGTCGACATACATTAAAGACAAAAAAACAGTCTTAATACACAGGATAATATTAAAGACATCTCCCTCGGAGGACTCACAAACTATCTTGATTAGGTACTACTAGCTACGTGGAGGAGGGTGAAGACAAAATAGAGCTCCGGTCTCTACATGGTAATATTATGTAGGCATCGAGTATGCGTTAGTATGTTTGAATGTACTAAGTATGTAGGATTCAATGCAATTAGAGATAGACACATAATCGAAATGCATAATCATGAGCATAGATAACATAATAACAATATGACATGTATGAATGATGCTTGAAGTAAAACATGCTTATATAAAAGATATTACATATATAAGAAGAGACCATCATCATAGACCAAGCATATTAGTACTAGGAATCCAAGGCTTAGCACCCCCTTGGAGGGTGATCAAGGTATATACCCCTCAATCAGTAGATGGACTTCATACCCTCCATCATAGTAGTCAAGGTATCAACCCCTTAACAAGGATAATGGACTTCATACCCTCCATCGTAGTGGCCAAGGTATCAACCTCTTAACAAGGTTAATGGACTTCACACCCTCCATCATAATGGTTAAGGTATCAACCCCTTAACATGGTAAATGGATTTCACACTCTCCATTCATAGTGGTCAAGGTATCAACCTCTTAACAAGATTAATAGACTTTACCCCATCCATCATAGCGGTCAAGGCAAGCACCCCCTCAACAAGGTATGGTCAACATGCAACCCTAGGGATACTTTTCAAGAAATCATCATAATATCATATTACTTTCATCACCATAAGGTCGTATATCTCATATGACAAGCATTAGGCCTTCAACAACTCAAGAATCAATAATCGGATATTTTATCAAACACCTAGTGTGTGTAATGATAGTGTAAGATTATGCAATTCAAGAATGTAATCATGCTAGAAAATTCAATGTAAAACCACCTATAGATACTTAGTACACCCTCAAGCAATATACATCAAAACCCTTAATTAAATCTAACAGTAGATCTTAGATTCATAGTTCAAAACATGCTAAAACAATTATTCATGAAACCCCAAGAATTTTTTTCTTATGTTTTTTAAAAAATCACATTAACTAATAAAAATGTAAGAAAATATTTTTTTTCTTCATCTCATTTTATCAATTAAAATAAAATATCGTATCCCTGTAACAAATAATATATACTTATCCTACTTCAATTTGAGAAAAATTAAATTTTTTTTCTTTATTCTAATTACTATTTTTATTGTTATCTAAATAAAAATTAATATTGGGTTTACTATAATCTTATATATATATTATTTGTTACAGGGATATGATATTCTATTTTAATTGATAAAATGAGATTACGAAAAAATATTTTCTTACATTTTTATTTGTTAATGTAATTTTTAAATTTTTTTTTAAAAAATAATATTTTTTATTAGAAACTCAATATGTTTAAAAAGAATATATAATATGCAAAAATGGTCAAAAATTCCTTGTACTATCAGAAAGGATAAAAATGCCCTTATACTATTAGAAAAGGGTAAAAAATTCTCTGGTTTAAATGGCACTAATAGACTCAGGACATTTTAACTCATTTTTGATAGTACAAAGATATTTTTAACCCTTTCTGATAGTACAAGGGCATAAATAGTCCAATATATAAACGAAGGATATTTTTTATCCTATCTGATAGTACAAGGACATTTTTGATCTTTTTTCCCACAGTTTATTCTCAAAATTTATATTATTTGAATTCTACTTGCACTATTGCTAGATTTTAATTTTTTAATAACTTTCGTAATCACCTAAAATGATAGAATTTAAGTGTGAGGAATAAAAAATACGAAAAGAAAATATTTGAGAAATTTTCTGATTTCATTTATCTATACAAATTGAACATGTATATTTGTACAAGTATCTAGAGAGGAATAAAAATAATTCTAAATCCAAGCTAATTTATATATTATTTTCGACCTCCTATTGGTTGTATTATAACAAATTACCACTGAAGAAACATGGAGAAATTTAGTATATATATAAACTAATTTGTTTGCAATAAATATAGTCCATATTTTTATATAAAAAATATTTAAAATAGCCAGTAAGTCCAAAATTCGGCCCAGGTAGATCAGCCATGACAGAGGCCTTTCTTTGCTTCCTTTCTTTTTCATTCTTATTTTTTCTTCCTTTGCTGCATTGAATTTATTTTTTTCCAAAAAAACTTACTTTTTAATTATTTCTACTATATTTTCCAAAATAAAAAATATTCTTTTAAAGAACTTTTTTCAATGTTTTTTTACTGTGTATATATAATATACTAATATTATATAGAAACTTATGTGGTATATATGTTTACTATAAAATTGTGCATTAGCATGTATCGATATTATATAAATAGTGTGTAAATGTGTATTGATATTGTATAAATTATATATAAACATGTATCAATATTATATTAATACGTACGCAATGTTTCTTTTTTCTCAAAGAATTTTTTTTTTATTTTTTTCAAAAAAAATCATGTGGCGCAACATACTTTTTTTATTAAAAAACATTTTATTTTTATTTTATTGTGGTTTTTTACACACACACATATATAATTTCAAACAAAAATTATGTTTTTTATGTATATATTATGTATAATCATGTATCAATATTATATAAATAATTGATAAAGATGTATCGATATTGTATAAATTATATATGAATATGTGTCGATCTTTGATAAATAGGTATAGAATGTATCGACATTATATAGATGGTGCATAATCGTGTATCAATATTGTATAAATAGTTATGTAATGTATTCGATATAAATATTTAGTTGACTATCATGCATTCCAACCTTAATAAAATAAAAACAAATAAGATATAATAAAATGACATAAATATTTATATTTTTCACAAAAGAAGTGAAACGATTTAAAGAGGGAGAAAGCTTTTAAAAAGAGAGCAACGAAAAGATTTTGAATATAAAGTTTTTTATGTTAAAAAAATTAAAAAGAAAAAAAATCAAATGGACAAATAAATAGGATGTTAATCCACTCATCCCCTAAACTTAAAAAAGAAAATAGATAAGGAAAAAGGAGAAGAAAAGAAAAATTTAACGCAGTATAATAATTCTTTTTTCTTGGTTAAATATAATTATACATGTATGTTCAATTGGCCTATAATTTGAATTCATTATCTTCCTAGCCCATTAGATTTTAACGTGAAATGTGCATATAATTAAGTATAAATAAATAATATTGAGATTAAAATTTAATAATTTTTAAACTTTTTAAATTTCACTATTCCTCTTCTTCTCCGTCAAATCCTCTTTCCCTCACCTCGCCATTCTTCTCCACTATCTCTGCCAAGAGACCCACACCACCTTCTCCCTTTTCCTACACTCATCGAAAACAACCAGATGACCTCCTTGCCGGCGAAAACCCCATGATCGACGCCCCATTTCCTCTCTTTCGCTCATCTCGGCTCACAACCCTCTCCCCACCACAACAAACCAGATCTGCAACCCCTATACTCCTCCCCTCTCATCATCCTTTTCCACCAACAACAACCACCAAAACGCCACAAAAAAACACACGATTTTCGAAAATAAATCAGAACCAAAATCACCTCCAAAGCGACACCCATTTCATCCCTCAAACTAAACCCCAAACACAACAAAACTCAGCTGCAAAATGCCATCACAAAAAACCTAAAACACAACAGCAAATCGACCTGAATCCCACCTAAAACACCATTCAAACAGCCTCATTTCGCCACCAAGAAACGACCCCCAAAACTAGCCCCCAACATCACCATTTTCAACTTGAAAAGCATCAAAAAAACGTCACCCATTTCAGTCCCAAATAGCACCAAAATCAACACCAACAAACCAACACAAAATCAGTCCCAATCGCGACTGAAAATAACCCCAAAACAAGCAGCAAAAGATGTTAGACCCCGTAATTAATTCGCTCGAAGTAAATCGTTCAATTGGAAAAAAAAGTTGTGATGAGCATGGCGTAATTTAAATTAAGTAAGTTCGCGGTGCTTAATTATAATTGGAGCGTATGTTTTAAGTTGGAGGTGGGAGTCCTCAATTGGATTAAAATAGAAAAGTTTGGGGACCTAATTGTATAATGGGCTAACTAGGAGCCCTTAGGGTGCAATTTTAATAAGTGTATTTTCTATAAATACCCCCCCCTTAGTTCAAAAATGAAG
>JAOTQJ010006055.1:2731-56116 GCA_025642045.1 Solanum sejunctum
GGGGTCTATCCTTTCTGGGTGATAATCTTGTGCTTTGTTGCGTACTTTATTAGTCAATATCATATGAAGATCATATAGGACTAAAATGGTGGGTCAAGGCGTGTTACTATTTTACGTTCAAATATGTGATGATGCTGATACCTCTGAAAGAATTTAGACCTGTGAAAGGTTGATTACTACTTTGTTTTGTTATGGCTGGTGATAAAGAATGTTTAGATTTGTTGTGGTATCATCTATGCCTTTGTGTTGTAAACTTTTGTGCTTGCCTGAGTTGTTGTTGGTCTTAATAGAAAGATTGTAGACATCTAAGATGCTTTCTGTTTTCTCCTATGAAGACTCACCATAAGTCATAGTTCGCACTATAAATCATAGTGACCCCTCGTAGAAGGCAACAGTCATCTAGGGTGCCTTATCATTTTCCATGCTAGAAATACCTATGACTTGTAGCACCTATTATAAGTCATAGTAGTGAACTCATGGCCCTAATATGAATTCCCTCATTGATTCTGAAATGAGCTATGAGCCAAGAGTATGACTCGTAGGCCACCCTACGAGTCGTATCTATGCCTCGAAGCTTATTCCAGAATGCTTTTTCATTCTATGTGTTTGTTCTACTATGCTAAAGTATAACTCATAGGTTACCCTACGTGATGAATCTGTACCTCATATTTGCAGCCTTGCACCTGGTTCAGAGAAAATATCTTCAAGAGGATGGTGAAGTGCAACTTTTGTTTCAAGTTATCGCTAAAGAGATGAATCCTCTAATGAGGAGCAATCAATTGAGGAGATACATGTGCACCTAACCCAGTATCAAACATTTCTTTCGCATGAGAACAATTAACTAGAGTACCGACAAAAATGGATAGCACCACCCATTCTGATGAGGAGGGTGAACAAACTGAGTCAGATAATGTTGAATCCACCTCTAATGCAGATTCTTTTGAGGTGTCTCAGGCTCATTCAGAAGAGACTATTCTTGAGTCGTGTCTATGCCTCGTAGCTCATTCCAAAATGATTTTTATTTTATGTGTTAGTTCTATGATACTTAAGTACGACTCATAGGTTATCCTACGAGATGTATCTGTACCTCATATCTGTAGCCTTGCACCTGGTTCAGAGAAAATGTCTTCAAGAGGATGATGGAGTGCAGCTTTTGTTTCAGGTCATCACCTAAGAAATGAATCCTCTGAGGAGGAGTAATCAACTAAGGACATGCACGTGCGCCCTAACCCAATGATGAATGTGCCTTTTGCACTAGAACAATCAACCAGAATATCGATGGAAGTGGACAAACCCTCCTAGTCTGATAAAGAGGGTGAAGAAACTGAATCAGATGGTGATGACTCCACCTCTAATACAAATTCTTTTGAGGTGTCTCAGGCTCATTCAGATGAGACTATTTCTTTATATCCTGATGATTTAACGTACACCGTCACCTCCACCGACCCTCAAAACATAAGGTGCTATATTCCTAGCATGAAAGAAATCTATGATAAGGGACTAGAACTTACGGGTCAAGGGAGGAAGTGCGAGGATGTCACGAGGAGGCAAGGTTGAAAGACTTAGGGTTGAAAGGCATGCCAAGTTTAGAAGCTGACATTGACAGCCATGGACTAGGATGGTTATCACAAGTGCTGGGGAAGTATGCTCCTTACTAGGTTCGAGAATTATATGTTTTGTATTATGCTACTGTATGTAGCAACCTTTTGAGGCTTATGAAGCCCATTGATACACCATAGTTGAGTGAAGTCATGGTTAGGGGTGAGATAGTTGACATTTCAGCAAAGACTATTCGAAGGGTGCTATTTGGGCCAAATTACATAGCCTCGGGTTCTAGGTTCAACACTAGCCCCTATGGGCACTACTCCAGCTACTAAAAAGCCCAAACCAACAGCCGAGGTCCAGTCTACATCATCAACCAGCACTCTAGCACCAGTAGTACCTACATTTCAGGTTGACCCTCTTTTCTCTGTTATTGCTTTTTAGGATTTATTGCACAGGGTAGCTGTAGTAGAGGGTAAGCTGTAAGAGTTATCAGTACGAGTCCGACCATTAATTGATCAGACTGTTCAGGATGCCGAGGAGAGGATGAGGGAATTTGCCCAAGATTTAGTTACTAATAGAATCCGAGTGGTTGATCCATAGATTGATGCGTTTGAGGCTAGAGTCCAGAAAAGGCTCGAGGGTGCTAGGCCTACCGATGCGAGTGCGATGACTGATGAGTTGGCTAGGTTTAATGCCAACTTATTATAGCTATTGGCAGCCCTTGTTCCAGCCCCAAAGGTAGCACCGGTAGGTGATGAGGCATTTGATTGGCTCATCGACCATCCGAACACCCGCGGGAAGAGGCCCCTTGAGCATGCTGATCCAGAGCCGACCCAGAAGAGCCCTAGACCTAAGAAGAAGGATCCCATACCTAAGGAGGTGGTGTAGGAGTCACTTTTATTGGTGTCTATTCAGAGAGAGAGAGCACAACACACCCCACCTGGAAAGGGTACTTCAGTAGCAGAGGAAAGGAAAACTCACGACCCCATAGACCAGCCTGAGACTAGTGCGTGAGCACCATGATGCTGACCACTTTTGACCCCAACTCTTACTTGTTTTTACGGATACTATATCCTTTTATTATATAATATTGTTCTTATTTTGGCTTTTGTGGATGTTCTTGTTGGATAATGTTTTTATTTTTTTTTGGATGTTAGTTTTATTAATTGTTAGTTTTTAATGTATATTTGTCTATGTTATGTTTTCGTATATTTGTATTTTCTTTGTGTTTCTAGTTTGAGGACAAAGTATCATCTTTTGGTAGGGTGGTAAAAGTTATAGATTACAGTGAAGTCTGAGTAGCCTCAAATCCATAACTTCTCCTATTTTTTATCACAAGGTTTTCTTGCTGTATTTCTTTTTTTTATGGATGTTTAATTTTTTATTGAACTGGCATGCTTTAGGAAGTACCAATAATTTGTAAATGCATAGTAATGTTATCATTTGGCAAATGTACAGTTCTTACATTTTCTTTAAACTTTTGATGCAAAATTGGGTACCCTCAAAATTATTGAGGTTGCAAGTATTGATGCATTCATACATTTTTGAGTATCTAGCAATGTTTGTTCTGATATTTTGAAGGTAAGCTGAGACAGAAAGCATGACATATGAGTCTATACTTGATTGTGGATGCAATTACCATATGTGCTGTGAGCCTATTTTGTTACATTCATGCATCCTGTATGGACCTAGAACTTGCCTTGTAACTCTAAAGTTGGTTTGGTGATTTGGTGGATATGGAACGGATCTTAGGCCTCTGTTCCTTGAGTGAAACAACTTTTAGCCTAAATGACCCACCAGATGAGTAAGTGAATCCCTTGTTCCAAACGTTTGAGCTTATCATGTACTCATTCTTTCTTGATACCTAGCTAGCTTAACCTTGTTGGATGAAATGCCTTGATATTGGCCTTGGTCTATCCTTGAACATGTGAACCTTGATTGAGCCCAAAGGCCTAAGTTGAGGGTGGCTGCAGTTAGTGGTCCTAGTTTGAGGAATTGATATTGTGTACTTCACCTGAGGGTAAAAGCCTAAGTTGAGTGTGGCCTTTATTGTGGATAAGTCATAATAATAAGGTGGTTCATTGGGAAATCAAGAAAGAAATAAAAAAACATGAATCGAGTGAAGAAAAAGAAAAGAAACGTGTCTTGAGTTGAAGAAAAAGTAGCAAATATGAGTTTGAAATCAAGGCTCAGGTGAAAAAGAGAAAGAAAGCACTTGAGAGAAGTTCAAAACAGGAGAATAAGGGTGGATTGGTTTAAAAAGGGGTGGATTATGAAAGCAAAAAGTGTTGGTAAACATGGTTCAAGAATAGCTTTAGTAAATATTTGCTCAAAATACCTCACCAAATCACCCTAAGCCGATGTTACAAGCCTATAAATCCTAAAGTGATCCACATCCACTTTATCACCAAGACAGAAGATGAGCATAGTGGCAAGCCTATGGTGTTAGTCAGTATGCTTTGAATTTCAGTTGTGAGAGTGAGAATAGTTCCTTAGTCCTTGAATTCTAAAATGCTTTTGAGTAATTACAAAGGGATTTCTTTCTAGTGAGGGCATTTGCACTACTTGAGTAGCATATGACTAAGCTAGTGATTGTGGATGGTTGATCCTCCTCAGCTTATCATAGATGGATTGCCAGGTATCTCATTATATTCCTGCTTGCTAAATAATTCTGCAATCCTATTTTGGAAATAGTAGCAAGTTACCTGAATCAGAGAATCGATATATATGCCATTGGTTTAGTTGCTATGTATTTCCCTTTGTCCATGTAGATTAAATAGTCGCTTGAGGACAACTAACGATTTTCCAAGTTGAGGGTGTTGATGTGCTGTCAAAATACAACATATTTGGTATCTAAAACAAAGGATTTTTTGAGTTCTTAAAGAAAATTTTTAGTGTTTTGATGTGTTTTGATGTTAATCTTGTAGAAAAGGTAGCTTGGCATGATTTTGAAGAAAACTTGTAGATTTTGCTAAAGTACAAGCCTTACAAACCAACCTATGAGTCCTAGCTCAAGCTATGAGTCAGAGGGTAGTGTTGTAGCAGGAACTAGAGACCAAAAATCAGAAATACACCAATTGAAGGTCATCCCAACAAGCCCAGCCTATGAGTCATAATATATACTACTCATATAGATGGACTCATAGCAAGACTCAGAAGGCCAAATGTTGTACAAAAAAACTAAAGACCAAGACTACGAGACCAATACATGAGTCGTAACTCAACTAACTACTCATACCTATGGGTTGTACCAGTTTAGTCGAAGATACCAAGATCCTAATACGAGACCCCAACTATAACTCGTAGGCCAACCTATGAGTCATAACTGCAACGTTTATCAGATGCCAGCTATCTTTTCTGCATAATTCTTAGTGTTATTTTGTAAATACTATAAATAGTTTAAGTTAGGTTTTCGAGGGAAGTTCGACTAGTAGACAACTCCCTATTATATTTTGAAACTTTTCTTAGGTTCTTTAGAGTAGATTATTGTTCTCTTTTGGGAAATCCATTTTGAGGATTGCAAATCTTGGCTTGTACTCATTGTTGAACAATCAAGCTTGTGGGTTTGCAACTTATGGTGCTTATTTCCTTCATTGTTATTGGTGAAACTCTAAACTATGTCGATTATTTTCATATTTGTGTGTTTCATCTTAGCCATGAGTTGCTAAGCACCCACAACTTGGGGTTGTGGGAACCATGGGTATTTGACTTGTGAGACCCTATTCATAAGATCCATGAAGATAACCGGCGCATTGGGCAATCCAAAAGACATAAAACCGCAAATTCATAAAGCCTATACCTAGTTGGAAAGGTAATATTGGGAATGTCACACTCCCTCACCTTCACTTGATGACACCCAGACCGAAGATCAATATTAAAGAAATGATTAGCCCCTTGAAGTTGGTCAAATAAATCAACATTCCTTGATAGAGGATACTTATTCTTGATGGTAACCCTATTAAGTTGTCGGTTGTCAATGCACATTCTAAAGAACCCATCCTTCTTTTTCACAAACAACACTGATGCACCAGAAGGTGATTGTCTAGGCCTGATAAACCCTTCTCCAACAAATCTCTCAATTGCTCCTTCAACTCTTTTAGCTCTGTTGGTCTAATACAACAAGAGGGAATATAAATGGGTTGAGTATTGGGAAGGAGGTCTATACCAAAGTCTATTTTCCTTTCGGGAGGAACATCGGGAAGGTCATTAGGAAAGACATCAAGAAACTCATTCACCATCGAAACCGACTCTATAGGAAGGACTTTGGAATGAACATCCCTAACCCTCTCAAGATGATAGAGACACCCCATAGAGGTAAACCTACCCTTGACCACCACATCATGACTCTCCCACTCAAGGACGGGTTCATTTGGGAATTAGAATTTAACCTTACGGGCTCTACAATCAATAGAGACATAATATGCATACAACTAATCTATCCCAAGGATAACATCAAAATCCACCACATCCAACTCAACAGGATCACAAGGTAATATTTTATGCAAAATATAAATGGGACAATTTCTATAGACCTTGCTAGCAACATTGGATGCACCAATAGGAGTAAGCACCTCATAAGACTCACAGAACAATTCGGGCTCAATATGGAACTTTTTGGCAATACAAGGAGTAAAAAAAGAAAAAGTGGCACCTGGGTCTATCAATGCATACACATCAAGCTCAAAGACTTTTATCATACAGTTGATGACATTGGGCACCTCATCAACCCCTTGCCTCTCTTTAAGTGTATAGAACCAATTGTGCCTTAAGGCACCACCTTGTTGGCCTCCTCTACCTAAAGGAATCGCATTAGCACCCTGGCCTTGTAGACGAACATCTTACCCTTATTGTGATTACGAGGATAATTCATCATTTCGTGACCTACTTCCCCAGAACCAAAAAGAAGTATTGGTATCCTCATGCATGAGCCACCATGACCCCAACAATTCTTTGGACGTAGGGGTCTAGGTACCACACTACCATTACCTAGGGCTCTTTAGTAGTCATTGGCAAATCTTTTATAGGAAGCATGAGAAGACCCTTAGCCTTGATGGAACCAGACACACTTGGGAGTTTGGAACTTACCATCAAAACAAGCCTTCTTTGCCTCATAACCCTTGTCTTCCTCAATTTCTCCCCCTCCAATTGTTTGGCATAGTCATCAAGAAGGAAAATCAATGTCACTAATCAACAAAGCATCCCGACACTCCTCATTCACCAAATTGGATACACCCGTCACGAACTTGATCATCCTAGACCTTGGGTCAGCAACCTAGTGTGGAGCATATTTTGAGAGTTGGTTGAACTTGATGGCATTCTCCCTCACACTTAAAGATTCTTGTTTCAAATTCATGAACTTCATCATTTTGGCCTCCCTAAGCTTAAGAGGGAAGAACTAGTTGAGGAAAGCCTCCTTAAATTCCTCCTAAAGAACTATATTGTTGTTTCCTTCTCCTCTTTCTATTAAGTATACCATATTTGAGCTACCCCCTTGAGTTGGTAAGCCGCCAATTTCGCCTTCTCCTCTAACCTAACACCCATAATAGCCAACACCTTGTACACCTCATCGATAAATTTTTAAGGGTCTTTACCCACTTTAGACCAATTGAACTCTTGTGGGTTCATCCTCATAAAGTCTCTCACCCAAGACAACAGAATAGTAGCATGAGGGGCTTGGGCGCCTTGGTTGAATTGGTTAGCCATGACTTAAGCTAGCAAGGTGAGAGCATCCTAGAGATCTTTATGTGTCGGTTGTACCTCAGGAGTGAGGGCTCTTCTTCCTCTTGTGTTAGGATAATCTCGGATAGCAAAGAACATTTATTAGAGGAGAAACCTTACCTAACTTTTATAGCACGACATAGAATAAGAAGAAGGGAAACATTTCCTAAAACATCTCATAGCCTCTTATTCATTGTTGTGGTGCACAACACAACTATGAATAAAATCCAAATCAACGTTATGTGTTAGATGTTGAGGACTATTAACAATATAGTGCTCTGATACCAATTTTTTTATGACCTAAGCCTAGGGCCTAGATGTGACACAGTGAATAGGGTACCTAAAGGGACCCAAATCAACCCTCTTAACATATCTTTACACATCCTTGGTCACGGAAGCATTTGAACAACAACAAAAGATAGTAAATTATGATAACAAGCTATCAGAGTATAGCATTAATACATCATAAGGTTCCAACAACACCTCTACCATATAGGTAGGACCGGAGGCCAAGAAAATCTCCAAGCTCATCCTCATAGTCATATGTTGCCAACATAAAGAGAGTTAATATATAGCATAAATCAAGAGAAGTATGTCCTCAAAGTCGAGGACTTACCGACTTGCTTTGAGAGATATTGCAGTAGCCACGTGGAGGATGAGGATGATCCTGAGGAGCTCTGGTTCCAACATGGTAACGTCATGTAGGCATAGAGTATGCGTTAGCATATTTTAATGTGCTAAGTATGTAGGATGCAATGTAATAAGAGATAGGCAACATAATCAAAATGCAATATCATAAGCAATAGATAGCATAATAACAATATGCCATTTTCAATGTTATTTGAAGTAAAACATGCTTATATAGAACATATACATGTGAAGGAAGAGACCATCATCATAGACCAAGAAAACTTACTACTTGGAATCTAAGGTAGACCTCTCCTTAGAAATGATTGAGGAATCAACCTCTCAATTAGTTAATGGGCATGACCATCCTCGATCGAAAGTGATTGAGGTATCAACCCCTCAATTGGTTGATGGCATACCACCCCCATCTGAGGTGATTGAGGCATCATATCTCAATTGGCTATGGTCAACTCACAATACATTAGATGTTTTTTAATGAAATCAACACATACATATCATCTTTTCATCATCATAAAGTCACATAACTCATATGCTAAGCATTAGGCCTTCAACAACTTAAGATACATTAACTAGGAATTTAATCGAACACTTTGTGGGTGTGTAATGCTAGTATAAAACCATGTAATTCAAGAGTGGAATCATGTGAGAAATCCTAATGCTAGTATAAAACCATGAAATTCAAGAGTAGAATCATGTGAGAAATCCTAGTGTAAATCAACCCACCAATACTTCGTAAAACCCCTCATACGAAGTACGTTGAAAACCCCCATCAAATATCAAGAGAGATCATAGTTTTATAGCTTAAAACATGCATAATCATAATAGGTAAATCACGCCAAGATATAAACTTAAAATGAGTAATCATGTGTTTTCAATCAAATTTTCATAAAACCCCAACGTAGTACCTAATCATAATCACTAATGAATAATACCCATAAGCAACACAACTTGGAAACTTGTAATTTTCATTGAAATGGAAGATTAGGCTTCACGGGTGAAAGGTACCTATGAATGAAACCCAAAAACCTTAGACTTTGAGTTTCTTGAAATTAAGTTGTGAAATATTTGAAGTTTGGAAGTGGGTCTTGGAATCCAAAGCTTGCTCTTGAGTTTTCTTGAATTTGTATTGGGGTCTTGATGGAGGCTCTTGAGAGAATTTGAGAGTGTATTTGAGATGAGAGTAATGACTTTGATCCTTTGGAATAGGTTATGTCTTTTGGGCAGGTCAAGATAGCATTGGAAGTCTAAAAAGGTCATTACAGTATATTAAATTACGAAAATATCATTAATGAACAGATGGCAAAATTAGCAAAGTGATGCCTCAATGAAGCCTTCGATGGTGTGTGGCACTCGACGGGTCATGTGAAGTGCCCGTGAGACTAGACTTGGTCAAAAATTAGATGTTGGGGAACTTAGAAAAATTACCATCATCGTCACTTTGATAGGCCACTTTCACGGGTCGTGTGGTGTTACACGGTCCGTGTATTGTACGTCCAACTATAGTTAGAGAAAAAATGTTGCAGGCCACCCCACGCCTAAGGCTCATAAGCCGTTTGACCTGCCACAGCCCATCAAAGGTGCCTGTGGCACCATACTTAGTCAAAACTCCCTTCCATGCTCACTCTACCTCACTTGCACACACTTCAGAACCACCCACACGGTCAGTGGCAAGCCACACAGCCAGTACCACTAGTCGTGTCACATGCCTTAGACCAAAAATGATATTTTCTAGCTTAAAAGAGTCCACACGTCCCATCCAAAGCCTCACTGCCGTCAAGGAGCTCGTGTGACATCATTGCACAGGAGGATCTTACCAAAATGATCATAACTCCTTCATCCGACCTCAGAATGAGGTGAAACAAAGTGAGTTGGAAAGCTAGCTCAAAGTAATTTCGTTTTACATGTCATCCAATTTTAATTATGCTAAAAATTATGCTCGTTTAAAATTGACCCTTGTATAGACCAACACCCAAAACTCTACTCAAGGGTAAGTCTTGAACTCGTCTAAGTACTAGAAGTCTCCCGCAGCCCTAATATACTCTCAACCTACACATATAAGGCTTTAAACATGGATAAATAAGAGCATATAATTGTAGGGTGTCACACAAAATGTCAATGTGACTCAGTGTTTCACAAAGAAAGATTATGGTGCAGTCAGAATTGGGTTTCAATGTATATTTTGAGGTAAATTCACCGTTTTAGCTGAATATCTTCTAAAAAATTATGAAAACTTTATGTTTTAATATCATAGCTCATTCTTGACAAAATTAAGTAAAACGTGAGTCTAAGCTGCTCTACGCTCTGAGGGGAACACAGTGGGGCATTGGGTGTTGACTGAAGTTGTCCAATTTTGGTTAATTTTTATTGAGGGAGTTTTGAAAAAAAATATTGTCTGCGGAACCTCAGTAAACCTGTGATGAAATTCTATGTTGATGATCTCCCATTTCCATTATAGAATCTCAAAGTTTTGAGCTTCTCCACATGGCCTTTGATGCTCAACATTAACTTGTTGGCAATTCAGACACTTAGAAAAAACTCGGCAATGTCTCTCTTCATTCCACTCCACCAATAGACTTCTTTGGAAGTTGTTTATAGTAAAGCTAGCATCACTATTTGTTTTTCACTCCACATTTTCCAAGTTTTCCAAGAACTAAACTCTATGCTTCCTAATATTTTGTATAAAGCTGTGAGAAATATAACATGGGAGAAAGAAATGAAGAATGTATATCCTGATTATTCTCCCAAGAAAATAGGTGTTTAAATAGTACAAGAGCTAATTTAAATAGGAAAGGAACAAGACTATATAATTGCAACTAAACAATATTTTCTTAATTGATAATACCTAATATTCACAACAATTCCCCTCAAGTTGGTCTATTCGAATTGATTACCAAGCTTGTTATAAATGTAAATAATCTATAGACCAGTAAGTGACAAAGTGAAAATATATGCAAGCTTATAATTTGACATCAATAACTGTGTGACAATGTCTACTGAGAGTTCTTTTCTCTAATAAAGTGACAATTTATATCTCATGTGTTTATTTCTTTCTTTGATTATCAGATTGGATGCATCAAGGGCAAGTGGTTATAAATACAAGTTTTATCTGGCTAAGTTGTTCAAACTTCAATTCTTTGAGCAACTGATTTATCCAAACCATTTCACACTTCGAAAGTTTCCACAGTCATTGCCTGATAGTTAGCTTTTGCACTAGACTGAGCAAAATTTCTCATGTTTCTTACTTTCGAAGATACTTCATTTTTGAGAATTGTAAGGTTATCTTGCTTTTCAAGATGCTAAGTTACCTCCAACACGAATATGATATCTAGAAGTAGATTGTCAATCATAAGGTGTTCATTCCCAATCTGCATCTACATATCCAACTAAAATGCCCCAAAAAGGCCCAAAAAATGTGCTTCAAAAATGCCCATAATCTAATTTCTATAAATCTCAAAATCCATGTGTGATATCAAAATTCAACTTCATATTATCAATCGGGGGAAAAATTAAGTAGAAAATAGTATAACCTCGATTTTAGAGGACCTATAGCAAAAAATAATTTCTGCAAAATTTTCTTATCTAGTGTGCATCCGCGACCAGGCTGCGATGTGAATTGGACGCAAATTAGTGTAAATCATACCTATGCATTGGGTCCGCATCGCAGACCAGTACAAGTTTTTTCATAGTTTTTCATTTTGGCCCAAGGGAATCAGGGTCATAACCCCATGCCCACTTATGTGTGAAAACACCTATACTTAGCCATTTTTAACTCTATGACACTCAAGACCCTCTCAAAACTCTCTCCAAGACTTAACCAAATATCTCATTCAAATTTCAAAGTTTTCAAGTCTAACTTTGGAACTTAAGGATTCTCTTCAAGCTCCAAGTTCTCTTCAAGCTCTACTCAAGGAAATCCAAGTTTGAGGTATGTGGGTTTCATCTATTGGGTCCTTACACCCATGGAGCCCAATCTCTCTTTATATAAACATTACATTTTTTCAAGTTGTATTATTTATGGGTATCTCTTCTTATGGAATTTGATTATAAATTATGTTGGAGTTTTATGAAATATTGATTGATTATGCATGTCTATCTATTTCAAACCTTTACTATAAATTGATTTTGTCTATTGAGATTATGCATGTTTT
Organism: Solanum sejunctum; assembly: GCA_025642045.1. Lineage (NCBI taxonomy): Eukaryota > Viridiplantae > Streptophyta > Magnoliopsida > Solanales > Solanaceae > Solanum > Solanum sejunctum. Next base: position 14,791 of record JAOTQJ010006055.1, read on the forward strand.
AAGCTATGAAACTATGATCTATTATGAAATTTAATGATGGATTTCAAGGTATCTTACATGAGGGTTTTACTATGTGTTGGTGGGTTAATTTACATTGAGTTTTCTCATATTATTTCACTCTTGAATTGCATGGTTTCAAATTAGCATTACACACCCACCAAGAGTTTAACAAAATGTCTTGACAAGAATTCTGAAGTTATTGATGAACTACTACATGATTTATAAGTCAAGTGACTTTATGATGATTAAGGGATTGTAAGTATGCACTTAATTCATGAAAGGTATCTATAGTGTTGCAAGTTAACCACACCTTCCTGGGGGATAACATGCCCAATCACCTTGTTGAGGGGGTGATATGGCTCAACCACCTTGTTGGGGGGTGATATGCCCATACTACCATGTTGAGGGATAGATACCTCGACCACCTTGTTGGGAGGTGACATGCCTATACTACCATGTTGAGGGGTAGATACCTCAACACCTTGTTAGGGGGTGACATGCTCACACAACAGTGTTAAGGGGTGGATACCTCAATCACCTCCAAGGGATTGACATGCCTTGAATTCCAAGTGATAGTTTGCTTAGTCTATGTTGGTTATGGTCTCTTCTTACACATGTAATCTATATTTACAAGTCATATGATTTACAAGCATGTTTTACTTCAAACATTGTTCATGCATGCCTTATTGATATTATACTTATCTATTGCTTATGATTATGCATCTTAAATATGTTGCCTTATGTCTTGTTGTATTGCATCCTACATAGTATATTTAAACATACTAATGTATACTCTATGCCTACATGATGTTACCATGTAGGAACCGGAGCACCTCTCAATCATCCTCCACGTGGTTAGTTTTGGCATTTTGGAAGATAAGCTTTGGTGAGTCCTCAAGTATAGGGATACTAGCTATACTACTCTTACTATTTGATATCTCTTTATGTTGAACACTTGATACTATAAGGGTGAGCCCAGAAAGTGTTTTGGCCCCTACTCCAATATATAGTAGAGGTGTTGTTAGAACAATTGATGTACTTATGCTATGAGCTTGACTCTTGAGTATTTTATGATTATCAAAGACTTCCCTAGTGATGTTTCCCTTATTTATGTCTCTTGTTGCATTTATTTTGTTTCCGCATCCAAAGATATCTGATTGATATGCTAAGAGACTTGGTTGGGGTTCTTTCGAGCTCCTCATTCATTGTGTCACGACTTGGTCCTAGGCTTGGGTCATAACACCAACACTATGCTCATTGCGTCGATCCTTAAAAAGTACCCTTTTTCCATTGGCTAATTTTATATATCAAGGAATATGAACAATATCCTAATGACTATCACACAAGGATCCCATAAATTGATTTACAACACTCATCTGAAAGACAACAGGTCGAGTGATTATAATGTAATTCACCTTAACAGCCAACTACTTATACCTTTCAGTATCATTATGTGGTACTCTTTACCTACAAAGCTTAGTATTTGTATCAGATGGAGTTGATGGGTCTACAAACTATTTTTCATGTCTTCTCAAGAATGTTTAGAAGATACTACGAGATGACACTTCCTAATATGAATTGAGCAACACCAATACATAGGAAATGGTCCAATCTGCCCTAGTTCCTTAGTCTGGAAATGCTTAGAAAGTTGTTTCTTCAATTTAGTTATATCATCCTTATCATTTTACAAGTTGATCATATTATAAGCATAAGCTACCGAATAAATGTACTAATTTGGAGCAATGTGTTGATATGATACTAAACGATCAACCTTATTGCTAGTCATACCCAACTCTTCATAATTGTACTAAACTTACCTAACCATGGTCAAGAAGATTGTTTAAACCTATATACGGACCATCAGAATTGTCCTGTAAGACCACTACACTCCCCTTGAGCAACAAACTAGGTGGTTGGTTTATATACACATCATCTATTGCTGTGGAAAAAATATTCTTAATCAACTGATAAAGGGGACAAATGACAAACAACCATGGATATCAAAATAGAATAATGAAATTTTAGCCAAAGAGAGAATGTGTCGAATTAATCAAAGACCCAAAAAATTAAGTATACTCTTTAGGTAGTAGTGGTGCCTTAAGTTGACCAATGTTACTACTATGTGACCAACTTTATAGTAGAGTTACATAAAAGTCAAGGAATAAGTTCCCAAGTATTACTAGAGTGTAAACAAATATCTCCTCAATCATAGTCTTTGTCCTTGTCCCGGAGGAGAGAGGGTCATACCTATAGACATAGGGAAACTCAAGGGCAGAACCACCTTGTGCTCAGAGGGTTATTACAACGGAATCTTGCAAGAGCAGGTGCTATGTCAGATTTAGATTTTAAGGGAGAACATAACCCATTTACTAAGGTTCAGAGGATGTGAAACTTCCGCTATAAAGTACTTAATTTAGATATACATGTTCCCGTTAGTCAAAAGGTCATTTTTCACAGCACTCCATCTTTATTTTAATATTTTTAACTATATCTTTGTCGCGATCCAAGATTAGGTCCTAGACGTGATCGGTGAATGGGAATCTTAAACTAACCTCAAACAAGTTTCATAGCATATCATTACACATCCTTGGTCGTGGAAGCAACTAAAAGTGATATTAAGAGCTAAGCATAAACAAGGGGAATTGGGACTATGATTAAACTTTCATATCATAAACATCAAGAAACAAGAGAGTCAAGGATTATAGAATAGATACATAACATGTCAAACAACACCTCTACCACATAGATAAGAGCGGGGGGCAAGACAAGCAACTCAGCTCACCCTCATGGTCAATACAAACATAAAAGAAATATAGTCTTAGAATGTAGCATAAAATCATAAGTAATGTCCCCGAAAAAGAGGACTCATCAATGAGCTTGAGTGAAACTGTACTAGTCACGTGGGTGGAGATGCTTAAGTGGGCCTCTGGTTCCTACATGGTAACATTATATAGGCATAGAGTATGCGTTAGTACATTTGAATGTACTAAGTATGTGGGATGTAATGCAACAATAGATAGGCAACATAAGCAAAATGTAATGTCATAGTCAATGGATAACATAATAACAATATGACATTTATGAATGATGCTTAAAGTAAAACATGCTTACAATCCAAATCAACATATAAAGTTCATAATACGTAAGTGTGGGAAGAAACTCAATCGACATAACATTAGACCAAGAGAACTACAACTTGGAATCCCGATGTTAACCCAACACCGGAAGAAGGGGGAAGTTACTTGCCAAGTTGAACCTCCTAATGACTAACTGGATCCACTAAGCCTTATGTGAACCGGGTACTCCCCTCTACTTATTGGACTTGGGTATTCACCTCAAGCCCGGACTCAAGTACTCGCCTCAAACCCGGACTCGAGTGCTCGCTTCAAGCACTCATATTTAGGGTACTCGCCTCAAAGAGAATTGGGGACTTGCCTCTAATCCCTTCATATACGGTGGCACATAGCTCTAGGACTTGGGGACTCACCTCTAGTGCAAATGGTTCAAAGTCTAATCCCACGGAATACATAACATAATCATACTTTCATAACTTGTATTAAACATAAAGACATGGTTCGAGTAGCTTTTAACATCATGGACCTCAAATGATGAGCGTAATTTCAATCATAAGAATAGGTCATCATCAACATCACCCTTTCATCAACAACAACATTAAAGGCTCACAAGAGATATTTAATTCGGCCCTAAAACATCATCAACATTATCCTTTCATGATTTAAACACATCATTAAAAAGATCATAATCATCAAAGAGTCACTTGAATCATAACTCAACCAATAGATCATCTAAACTTAAAAAATCTTTGAAAAGACATTTTATCAAACACTTGGCCGGTGTGAAATGCTAGTGTAAACCCATGCAATTTAAGAGTGAAATCAAGTTAGAAAATTCAATTAAACCTTCAATATATACTTGGTCACACCCTCAAACAATATACATCGAAACACCTCATCAAATGTTACAATAGATCTAAGATTTCAAGCTCAAAACATGCTAGAACAATCACTATTTCATAAACCCCAACCTAGTGTGTAGTGAATTTCATAATAAGACCCATGAGTCAATCAACTTTAAATCATGCAATTTTAAGAAAAAGTAAGCTAGGGCATCATGGATGAAAGTAACCCATGAAAGAAATCCATATACCTTAGCTTAGAGAATAGCTTTATGAAGATTGGAGATGGAGATTTGAAGCTTGAAGGAGAACCTTAAGATCCGGATGAGGGTTCTAGCACTTGCATTTTGATAGAAATATAAGACTAAGTGTTTGAGTGAGTATTGGGTAATGTCTTGTATGATATAAAGGCAAAATATAACTAAGTATAGCTATTTTCTCGCGTGGGAGCACTTAGGCTCAGGACTTAAAAGTCTTGGACCATAAATAAAAACTAGCAACAAAAATATACAGGGGCGCGTACCGCCTACAACACGCTAACCTCACTGGAATTCGACACTTTAAAACTTAAAATTGTGAAACGTTCGCTCTAAAACTGGGGTTGGACCCTACTCTCCCTAAATTTTACCCTCTAAACAAGAATATGGAGTCAGATTTTTAAAATCACACATGGATTTTGAGATATATGGAAATTACGATTCCAGACACTTCCTAGGCACATTTTCAAACACTTTTTGGGGTCGTTACAATATCCCCCCTTGGGATCATTCATCCCCGAATGTCAAAGAAATGTATATGAGAAGAGTAATCAAGAATAAATTAGGCCCAACAAGAATCCAATAATACATTTAAATCACCATTTTCAAAATCTCAACATAAGAGGCAAAAATCATCATGAACTTGTTAACATAATCATGAATGCATGCAAATGACATAGGGGCTGAAACATAAGGCTTGGAATCACAAAAAGGACTTGACGTGTCATAATAATCTTGAATAGAATAAAAGATATAGGGATATTGTTTCTCCATGCCCGCTCCTCTAGAGATACTTTTGGCTTGACGAACCTCCCCAAGAGCCTTAATTAACACCACATCCTCATCAATCAACTTATCCACCCATCCATCCATTATCTACACCAAACACTTCTCTTAGGCCAACTTATCCTCCACAACAACTGCAACCTCACGAGTCATATATCACTAGAGTCATCACCACACCCCCTTCAACCTAGAGGCATGAAAAAGTCAGACAAATAATAACCATATCAAAAGGTGATTCCATTCCGTAAGCAACCTTACCAACCTCCCTCTACATTCTACAAGGACTCACAATCCTAAACTCAATTGTCAACCTTAAACCCACCTTATCCACTTGGTACCATAAACCACTATCTCTCCCATAGGAGACAACCTCCACTCTACCATCTCTTCACCCAAAACTTCCAACCCTAACAAGACGGAATCAACACCTTGCTAGAATACCTAAAGCACTGACCTCAATATTATCCTTATCAGGGAAATTTAATGCACACTCATATCATAATCATTAAAGAATGCTAACCACCTTATCGTTATCCTTCGCTCACACCTACCATATTTAGTAACCAACCTCTCATCCCCAAAACTTGCAAAACTACCCCCAATGATTCACAAACTCTAAATAAATCAATGCTCCACCACTAGAGACCTCCAAAACATGTCATGCTAGGGTTTTAAGACCCTATTCACAAAACCCATAAACATAGCCAATGTATAAGCCAATCAAACAACTCCAGCAATACTCAAATGCTCACCTCTAGTCCAAAAAGTCACTTAGGAATCTCACCTACGCTTATCCTCACTTAGAGACAAAACGTGAAACAAAGATCCAACTTAGAGAAGTGACTAACCCATTGTAGTTGAAAAAAAATCAACCATCGTTGATAATCATATCACAACCTTACGGGTTCTACCCTCATTGGAAACACAATATACAAGTAGCCGAACCACATCAAGACTCTAATCCACAAATTAAGTTCAACCAAAGTCACAAGGCAAGACCCTATGCAATAAGAACAAGGGGTTAAGCCTTAGAGATCAATTGGACCTACCTCCTTTGCTACCACTTGACAACCTCCCATTTAAGGACAGGTTTATAGAGAGCCGAATTCTAACTTTACAGGTTCTACTATCTATGGGGACATAATATGGATGTGACTAATCCACCCCAAGCATGACATCAATTCTACCGCATCAACTCCAACAAGTCACAACGCAAGACCTAAGGCAAGATGACCATGGAATAAACCTATGAACATTCTTAGCATAATATACCAACAAAGAGGTAGACACCAAAGGTTCATATAACAACTTGGGGCACACAAGAAGCACGTTAGAAACCAAACGGGAAAATCCAAGGTATAGAGAAACCCGAATCCATCAAAATAAAAACCTTCAACTTACCTGTGAAGTACCAAGCGAAGTTTATTGACCCCTAGAAGGGTATGGTTGAGAATGTTGATGACCATCCTTTTGGCCTTTAGGGACCCATAGATAATACCTCATCTTATGATCCATTCCACCATATCCAAAATATACATCCGAGTCAGCTAAGCAATCTCCTGGGTGGTACCTTCCACACTTGTTGCATGTAGGAGGAGCTTGTCTACCAACACCTTCACCATGATACTTGTGGATGACTACCCCATCCTTGGCAACCGTCTCACTTAGAGCATCATCGGACTCTTGATCTTGGAAGCTACCATCAAATCAAACCCTCTTAGATCCCTCACTTCCCCTCTTTCTAAGCTTCTCCCCCTTAAGTTGTTCGGCATATGTCAGGAGGTGGGACAAATCAATATCACTAATCAACATAGTGGATCGGTAATCCTTATTCACCAAATTGGACACACCGATCATGAACTTACTCATTCTATCCCTTGGGTCGGCAACCAAGTATGGAGCAAATTCGAAAGTTGGTTGAACTTGAGGGAATACTCCCTCACACTCATAGATCCTTGCTTCAAGTTTATAAACTCCACCAATTTAGCTTTCCTAAGCTCAAGAGGGAAGAAATGATTAAGAAAGACCACCTGGAACTCCTCCCACAGAACCATATCATTGACCTCCTTCTCCTTTTTCCATTGTGTGAACCATATTTGTGCCACCCCCTTGATTTGGTAAGCCGCCAACTCCGCTTACTCTTCTAACGTTGCCTCCATAATAGATAGCACCTTATATATTTCATCAATGAATTCTTGAGGGTCCCCATCCACATTTGACCTATAGAATACCGGTGGGTTCATCCTCATGAACTCTCTCATAAAGATTTTGGGGTAGGAGCATGAGGGGCTTGGGCCCCTTGATTGGCTTGATTGGCCACAACTTGGGCAAGTATAGTAAGAACATCCCAGAACCCTCCATTGGCCGATTGCCCCTCGGGTGTGTGAGCTCATCTTCCCCTTGCATTAGCCATGATCTAGCGTATCAAAGAACAATCGTTAGTGGGGATAACCTTAATTTAACTCTTTGGCATGACATAGAACATGAAGAATTAAAACATTTTCTAAAACATCTCATAGCCTCTTGCTCATAATTGTGGTGCACAACATAACCATGAACAACTCTAATCGATGTGGTGTGTTGGACACCGAGGATCTAACAATATAGTGCTCTAATACCATCTTTGTCATGACCCAAACCTAGGGCCTATACATGACTAGCGAATGGGAATCCTGAAAGAACCCCAAACAAGCTTTATAGCATATCCTTACACATCCTTAGTCACAGAAGCAACTAAAGGTGATATAAAGAGCTAAGCATAAACAAGGGGAATTGGGACTAAGGGTAAACTTCCATATCATAAACATCAAGAAACAAGAGAGTCGAGGATTGTTGAATAGTTACATAACATATTCAATAACACCTCTAGTACATAGATAAGAGTAGGGACTAAGACAAGCAACAGGGCTCACCCTCATGGTCAATACATTCATAAAAGAAAGATAGTCCTAGGACATAGCATAAGATCATAAGCAACGTCCCCAGATTGGAGGATTCACCAACAAGCTTAGGTGAAATCGTACTAGTTACGTGGGTGGAGATGCTCAAGCGGGGCTCCGGTTCCTACATGATAACATCATGTAGGCATAGGATATGTGTTAGTATGTTTGAATGTACTAAATATATGGGATGCAATGCAATAATTGATAGGCAACATAACAAAAATGCAATATCATAGTCAATGGATAGCATAATAACAATATGACATATATGAATGATGCTTGAAGCAAAACGTGCTTACAATCCAAATCAACATATATAGTTCATAATACGTAAGTATGGAAAGAAACCTCAACCGACATAACATAAGACCAAGCGAGCTACAACTTGGAATCTTGATGTTAACCCTACACGGAAGAGAGGGAAGTTACTTGCCAAGGTGAACCACCTAATGACTAAGTGGATCCACTAAGCCTTATGTTAATCGGGTACTAGCCTCTGGTTCTTAGACTCGGGTACTTACATTAAGCCCAAACTCAAGTACTCGCCTCAAGCCCTCATATTTAGGGTACTTGCCTCCTAGAGTTTTGGGGACTCACCTCTAATCCCTTCACCTAAGGTGGCACGTAGTTCTGGGACTTGGAGACTCACCTCTAGTCCACTTTGTGCAAAGTCTAATCCCATGGAATACATAAAAATAATCATACTTTAATAATTTACAATAAACATAGAGACATGGTACGAGTAGCTCTTAACATCATGGACCTCAAATGATGAGCCTAACTTCAATTATAAGAATGGGCCATCATCAACATCAACATTAAAGGCTCACAAGAGGTATAATCTTAAAAAGGGGCTCAATCTAACCCTACAACATCATCAACATTATCCTTTCATGATTTAAACACATCTTTAGAAAGCTCATAATCATCATACAGTCACTTGAATCATAACTCAACCCATAGATCATCAAAACTTAAAGAATCTTTGAAAAGACATTTTATCAAACACTTGGCGGGTGTATAATGCTAGTGTAAAAACATGCAATTCAAGAGTGAAACCAAGTTAGAAAATTCAATTAAACCTTCAATATATACTTGGTCACACCCTCAAACAATATACATCGAAACACCTCATCAAATGTTATAATAGATCTTAGATTTCAAGCTCAAAACATGCTAGAACAATCACTATTTCATAAACCCTAACCTAGTATGCAGTGAATTTCATAATAAGTAAGACCCATGAGTAAATCATCTTTAAATCATGCAATTTTAAGAAAAAGGAAGCTTGGACATCATGGGTGAATGGAACCCATGAAAGAAAACTAGATACCTTAGCTTAGAGAATAGCCTGATGAAGATTGGAGATGGAAACTTGAAGCTTGAAGGAGAACCTTAAGATCCGGATGAGGTTTTTAGCACTTGAAATTTGAGAGAAATATAAGATTAAGCATTTGAGTGAGTATTAGGGATTGTCTTGTATGATATAAAGGCATAATATAGCTAAGTATAGGTATTTTCTCATGTGGGAACACTTAGTCCCAAGACTTGGACCGCAATTAAAAACTGGCACCAAAAATATACAGGGGCGCATCGCGCTTGCAACGCACTAACCTCACTAGAATTCGACACTTTGAAATTTGAAATTGTGAATTGTTCACTCTAAAATCGGGGTTAGACCTTTATTTCCTAAATTTGACCCACTAAACAAGAATATGAAGTCGAATTTTTTATATCACGCAAGGATTTTGAGATATATAGAAATTACGATTCCGAGCACTTTCGAGGCACATTTTCGGGCACTTTTTGGGTCGTTATATCTTATATGAATTGGAAAGCTCTTGTTTACTCCTACTCATGGATAATCTATCTGCGTGGCGTCAATTTATGATTTTGAACTTCCTTCCATGACCCCAAGTCCTTGATGAAACAATTTACGTACAGTTCTTGAATGATAATCATGTTCCTGCCTGCACTATCTAAGTGTTATCCTGTTTGCTTTAGGTGGTTGATTTGTGTTTGATTTAATGTTTATTATAATTATTTATTCTGATTTCTTTTGGTGCATAACTAAATCTTTTGACCCTTAGGCCAAGAGAAATACCCAAATTCCAGGATCACACCCGATCTCTCTCAACATCTTGACTATAAATTCTTCTTTTTTGAAATTTTTTCCACATGAGCATGATTTGAAAGAGACCTGTCTCTTGTAGCTGAGTTTTACAATATTTAGAACAGCTTGAAATAGCTAAATATTGTACTCCAAATGGATACATAACATGATTTAGGATTTTATGATCTTTTCCTTTCTGATTGCATATCATCTTCACGCAAATAGCAGCCATTTATAGAATCTCATTATTAAGAATATTAAAGCACTCCTTGAAGTAAAAAAAAAAATGAATATGATGCAAAAGATCTGGGAGGTTTTCCATTGATTGGAAGAGTGAGGGATGTCTATAAGCATTAGGATTGGCAAGTAATTTCATCTGCATATGCATATCGTCAGAAAAAATGTGCATGCTATCATGCTCTATAACGTTGAAGCATAGGTCAGAGAAACTTTTTTGCTGCACTGTGAAAGGGATATTTTGAGCCCTGTTATAACAACTACTACCTCTGTCCCATATTATATGGACACTTTTCATTTTACGTGGTTATTAAGAAATCATTAATAAATTAGTAGACTTTACCATTTTACTCTTCATTTATATCAATGTACATTAAATCAAATTAGAAAAAATCATTAATACAGTAATTAATTATGGGGGTAAAATAGAAAAAAAATTAATTAATTCTATCCTAATTTAGTAAGTGTCCATATAATATGGGAAAAATATTTATAGAAAGATGCCCTTATAATATTGGACAGAGGTAGTACAAACATAGTGTAATCCCACAAGTGGGATTTGGGGAGGATAAGAAGTACGTAAAACTTGTGGGGTAGAGAGGCACTTTGTGCATTATTTTTTTTTATTTTAACCAGGTGTCCAAGTTTCTTTGAGCTCCAACTAATCTCAGGGGTGCACAGGCCCTCGACAAGGAGTTTTTTGTAAGTGCATCATGGTTAATTTAGGTTTTACGTAGCCCGATGGCCCTCAAAAATTATTTGTACTAAGTAGATTTCGAACTTGAGACCTTGAAAGGGATAAAACCTAAGGCTCAAGTCAATTGTCACCAGGCCAACCCCTGAGGATTACTTTGTACATTGTTATGAAGCTAATTAAGAATCATTTTTCATTTTTGGTTCTTTGTTATCATAATATATTTAAGATTTTTAAGTGGCAAATAGTGAGTGTCTAAGTGTCATATTTTTTGCCTTTTGGGCATGATGGCATTTATTTCTCTTTAAGAAAATAATGTACATTTATTTCTAAAGTAGATTATTAGATTTCTAGGGTATTGAAAGCATAATTTTGGATTTATGTCAAACAGTATTAACTCATCTCTTGATTTTTCATCCTTTGGAACTTTGTTGCTTTGCTTCAAATTGTAGGGACAAATTGCATCTTCTAAGCCAGCAACTCTACTATGTCACCTGGATTGCTGAGGTGCCACGATGAATGATGCGAATAGATAGGGAGGGTTGTTATTTTATTGATCCACAGTTCTTTCCATGAAGGTCTAATTGCTATTTCCTTGCAAAAATATCTATCAGGTACTTTGTCTATAAAGGACCTCTTGTACTGCATCACAAGGAAAACTGGTTCTGCAGCTTTACTATTTTAGTCTTTTTCAACTGTGGAAGATTTACAAGTTCCCTATAGGGTAGAGATGAAACTACTCATGACTGCACGTTACTTGATGGAGAATTGATTACTAAGTGAGCCAGAGACACAAGTCACTATAAGAAAAAAAGACTTTTAACGACCATTTCTTAACAAAAGGAAATGAATTTGGTCAGTATAAATACACTTATAGTGATCAATTTTTTTGGCGGTCGTTATAAATAACACTATAGTGACCAAATTGTTTTTCAGTTGTTATAACTATATTTATAGTGACCAAATTATTTTGGTTCATTATAAAATACACTTATAGTGACTAATTTTTTTCAATCGTTATAAATACACTTATAATGACCTAATCATTTTCCAATCGTTAAAGACAAATTTTAATTCAACATTAACGAAGGGACAAATTTGATTGCTAAAAGGAATAACATCTCATCGTTTAAATATATTAGTTAGTGTAAAAATATGTTTGAATTAATACGAGTGTAAAGAGATCAGACCAAATCATATTATAAGTATAACAAGTGGCGTTTTGTTAATCATTTTAAGAAAATTATCCTCCATCTTTTATGAGTTTGTGAGATTAATTTAAGGTAGAAAAGTTATATAAATTTGGTCGTAAGTAATTTTCTCAAGAGGATAGATGTTTCTCCATTTGCAAGTTACCTCCATCAATAAACTTAAGAATCAATATTTGATAATAATATTTTTTTAATAAAAAAATATATGTTGTGTCAATATTTTTTCATTATTGGCTGTAAAACTAACAGGTGTGTACAAAAGAAAATTATTCGTTTGAGTTAGAAAAGTATAATGTCAAATTTTACGAACAAAAAATTTAAAAAGCTTCACATGACATATAATAAACAACTAGTTTAAAATTTAAGATGATATAATTGATTTGTATCACATAATAATTTTAATGATATTGAATTATTTATATTAGGTGAATACCATTAGTATAAAAAATAAAAATAAAAGAAGTTGTGGGTTTTACCTTGAAGTAATGTGCAAAAGGACTTAAGATGCAAAATACAAGACAAACAACTTTATGTCTGGAACTAGAAATCCCAACTTTCTTTTTATGTGGTTGCGAGAACAAAAATAAATTTTATATTTTATTGTGGTTAATCTTTGATTTTGTGAAAAAGAAAAAAGAAGATAATAGTTATTAGGAGTATTATTAATAATTTTACATGAAGTTTTTGTACCTGTCTTTTGATAGATCATGCAGTTTGAAGAACTCATCCTCAGAGAAAGTGTAAAGAAGTATAAGCGACAGAAAATTTTGAAGCACAGGAATAATGCATTTCATATTTCAGAAATTGTTTAAAGATATTCTAGTTTTTCTTTTATTAAGAGTTAAAAAAATATAATATCATACAAATTTGTATGTCTATATTTTTGTAACTTTACGCAATATCATTCTTTATTGTGAACTATGAAATTTTATATGAATATAACCAATTTATATGTTTTCATATGTGCACGTATTTGTATGTTTGTGTGTGAATGTCCATATGCAGTTTGCACTTTTGTTGAGTTGATTTATGGTTATAATTAAGGTTTTAATAACTAGAACTAAAGGAAACCTTAGAGTAATTGGTAAAGTTGTCCTTATGGTCGGACCCTTCCGTAGAGTTGCACAAGGCTTACGCATTTTTTTTAATAACTAGAATATCAATTAGTGAAGAAAAAAATTGGTTGGTAAAAAAAAGGTTTTTTGTCGCAATTAAAGCTTTTTTAACGACTGGATTTAATTTGGTTATTAACTTTTAATGATGGGATTTAATCCATTTGTTTACTTTTAACGATGAAGCTACTAACAACCAGTGCCAATGGAATTTATACCTTTCGTTATTAACTAATAACGACCAGATTTATACTTTTAACGACCAAATTTTCCATCGTTAAAGACCTATTTTCTTGTAGTGAGTGAAGAGGACTATTTACCTCATCTATGATGTGATAGCAATTAATAGACTCTCTGTTTCAACGGTATGTTATGGCTTACATATTTATCAGTCAAATCAAAAAAAGTGAAGAAATATCTATGATGCCATCTAAAATGACGTGAACTCTGTAACAGATAATCCATTAACATCATAGATGTTCCTTCACTTTTTGTGATTGGGCTTTTTGTGATTTATCTGATAAATATGTAAGTCATGACATACCTCTATAACAAAGAATCTATTAATTGCTATATGTCATGATCCGGACCTAAGCCCTAGATGTGACAAGGTGAATGAAAAATCCGAGAGTCCCCAAACAAGCCTCAAGATACCAAAACTCGCATCATCTGTTTGGAAGCATATTCAACAATCAACAGATAATTCTAAGGGATGGGAATGTAAGATTCACGCTATGGTGGCATCATATGAAAAGGGATTAACATGAGTTCATAACACATAGCACATAAATACTAAGGGACGGGTATGTAGGACTCACGCTATGGGGGCAATTCGGGACTTTGGATCTTTCCATCAAACATAAGATAAAGTCACATAACAATAGTAAAAGATAACGAAATGCATAACATAAGCGTAACCATAAGCATAGCATATATCATAAAGAGATTTACAAGGTGCCCAACAATGCCTCTACATAGATGGGTCGATGGCCAAGACATACCCCGGGTTCACCCTTAAATACATAAAGAGAAATAAATAACATAGGTAGATAGATGGTGATTCGTCCTTGGAAGATAGGACTCACCACTACAACAAGCTTGGAATCCGAGCTAAGTGTTGAATGGTGGATAATCAAAGTCCTCGGCCCCTACAAGGTGAAATCATGTAGGCAAGAGTATGTGTTAGTATGTTTGAATGTACTAAGTATGCGGGATGCAAGCATGAACTTACCAAAACCTGCACTTTAATGTTAGATGACAAGGGCACATAATATCGAAAGAGATATATATAACAAAGAATATATTATAACAAGATGCCATAAGGACAATGATGCATGGAATGCAAATAATGTTTATACATAGTGGGGATATGACCTCAACCGACATGAATAAGACCAAGCGAGCTATCACTTGGAATCTCGATGATTACCACTTATCGATAAAGAGGTGGTTTACTTGCCAAGGGTAAACCATGTTTCACCTTATGGGACTTCCATTTTATATGAAGCAACCTTCCTTGCGGGCATCCTATTTCAGATAGGATTTTAATATCAAAAAATATCATATCATTTCTTCTGCTTATGAGCAACCCCATTTCGGAAGCATCTTTTCTTATGGGCCTCCCATTTTGGGAAGGAACCTATGCTAGGTACATAGTTCGAGGATAGAGAGAGAACCCTCCATCCATCAGTGCTAAGTCCTCATCCCACAAGAATACATATACATGTATATGTATATAATGCTTTCAAGAAACAATAGTCATTTCAAAACCATTTCAATGCATTATTAGGGTTAAAGGTCAAAACATAATTTCATAATTAATATACTCATGCATAGGAATAGCCCATTCATATAGAAAATGGTGCAAGAACCCAAAATGCTCAATGAGCCAAAAGTAATAGACATATATGTGATCACATTCTTGTTATATCCAATACATTATCAAAATCATATCATAAAACATAATTGGGCTTAACCCATAACATAATTTCTCAAAATAGTCCAATATCATGAATGCAAATGCTATGAATGATATGAAGAAGGCAAGGGTAATTAGGATTAGATCTAAAATCAATAATATATTGTGAAATTAAAGTAAATACACCATTAATGCATATTTAAATCCAACATAAGATCACCCATGCATAAACAAGTTCTGAAGAGGACATGCATACTTATAATTCTATAAACCCAAAGTAAATTCTCATATAATGATTTAAATCGCCATAAAATCATCAAATAAACACTACCCATGCATAAATAAAATTTTAGGAATCATAATATTCAATATTCTGATTTAAAGTAAGCTAAAAATTCATAAAATGTGCTTGAAAATAGTTTGGATCTCTTTGATTAGAAGGTAATTAAGGATCATGCCCATATACCTTCACTAAGATGAATAAACCTAAAAGAAATTTGAAGGAGACTTGAAACCCTAAGCTCAAGTGTTGAAATCCCAAGAGTTCTTTTGGTGGAAAGCCTTAAGAGTGTTTTGAGAGATTCCAAGTATGAGGTATAGGTTTGAATATTTGAAATAGGTTTAAGGTTTTTAGATGGCCTTCGAATAACTTAGAAATTCCCAAAAGACCAATAGAAATAACTGAATTTATGAAAATACCATTAATGAATCGAAGTAAAAATTTACTGGAAGTCACTTCATTGGATGGTAAACAGTGTGGTATTGCATGGTCTGTTTACCTGCCCGTGAACCCACACTTAGACAAATTTTCTAAAAATTTCAATCTTGAACTAACACTTTGAATTGTTTTGAACGAATCACCCAACGGACCAATAAAAGGCCCAAGTGGAGCTATACGGTCCAGTGATGCTCCCGTCACCCCAAGCTTAGGAAAGTTTTGTGAAAAAGTTCTTAGATAGTGATCCCATACTTAGAATATTTTTCACTACTTCATAGAAGGCCAAACGACTTGTGAAGCATAACACGTCCCGTGTGGTTGGTCGTGTGGCCTCCCTTAGCTCTAAGATAGGGGCTTCAAGCCTAGGCCACCCATGGCTTCTCCACACAGCCCGTCTGGTGTGCCAATGAGGTATGCCTTAGCTTGGAACTCCATCCCAAGGCCAATATGCAAGATTTGAGGCCAAGTGTAGTCTCACTTGAGTCCACATGGCTTGTGTTACCCCACACTGGCCGTGTGGTTTCTCTTAAGACACACTTGGTCCAAATCATTGCACAAAATGAGATTTCTCAAGGTCCAATGACAACGTATAGATTCTGGGTCATTACACTATTATACCATATATGAGGTAGATAGTCCTCTTCACTTGTGTCTCCAACTCACTCAGTAATCAATTCTCTATCAAGTAATGTGCAGTCATGAGTAATTTCATCTCTACCCTATAGGGAATTTGTAAATCTTCTACAGCAAAAAAAGACTAGAATCATAAGGCTGCAAAACCAGTTTCCCTTGTGATGGAGTACAAGAGGTCCTCTATAAGCAAAGTACCTGATAGATATTTTTTCAATGAAATCGCAATTGTGACTTCGTGAAATAGAACTATGGATCAATCAAATAACAACCCTCCCTATCTATTAGCATTATGCGTCGTGGCACCTCAGCAATCGAGATGACATGGTAGAGTTATTGGCTTAGAAGATACAATTTGTCCCTATAATTTGAAGCAAAGTAACAAAGTTTCAAAAGATGAAATTAAGAGATAAGTTAATACTATTTGACATAAATCCAAAATTATGCTTTTCGTACCCTAAAAATCTAATAATCTACTTCAGAAATAAATGTAATTATTTTCTTAAAGAGAAATAAATGTTATCATTCCCAAAAGGCAAAAAACTATGACACATAGACACTTATTGTTTGCCATTAAAATTCTTAAATATATTATGAGAACAAAGAACTAAAAATGAAAAATAATTCTTAATTAGTTTCATAACAATGCATAAAGTAACCCTCAGGGGTTGGCCCTGTGGCAATGGACTTGAGTCTTGGGGTTTGCTCCCTTTCAAGGTCTCAAGTTTGAAACCCATTTGGTGCAAATAATTTTGAGGGTCATCGGATTGGGTAAAACCTGAATTAATCATGGTGACTTGTAGAAAACTCCTTGTTGAGGGCCTGTGCACCCCCGGATTAGTCTGGGCTCAAAGAGACTCAGACACAAGGTACAAATAAAAAAATAAAAGAAGTAAATTTACCATCTGAACTTAATGGAAGTCTCATCCACCATGACCTCACCCTCCTTATCCTTAATGCACTTTACTTGGTCGAAGTTGCGAGTTTTGCTCTCTCTCTCTCTATCTATCTATCTATCTATCTATCTTGTGAGCCTTTACAATCTCTTATTCTCACCTTTATCACTTAGATCCTCATACAAGCACTGGTACGTTGATGTCTTAGCACTTGCCACCGGCCATCTTAGCTTCTGGCTTCACCTTTTTATAGATATCCATAAGTCTTTGCTTTTCATCCTTATTCTTACACTCTAACCACTTTGAATAAGCAATCTTCTTAAATTTCACTTTGCCTTGAACTTCTCCATTCCAACACTAATCTCCCTAATATCCACCAAAGGTCCCTATCGGAACTCCTAGTATATTGATAGCTATTTTTCTAATGAAACCATCAGTAGTGTCCCACATGATGTTCACATCTCCACTACTACTCCAAGCTCCTAAACTACTCAACTTTTCTCCCATCTCTCGAGAAAGGGCAGGAGTTAGGCCTAACCATCTAATACTTGATTGGGAATAAATAACCTTCTTCTTCTATTACCCTTCAGAGGAATAAGTAATAAATCTGAGTCTTAGCTACCGAACTACAAAAGGTAATCAAGTAATCTTCCCTCTTCGGAAAATGTGAGTTAGCAATAACCAACACAAAGGATTTGGCAAAATCCAAGAGATATGTCCCTCGTCCATTCCAAAGCCTCCAAAACATTGTCAAACCCGCTAGAAATTACACCAATATGCCCATTAAAATCTCCCCCAATGAAGATTTTTTTGGTATACCTCTCACAAACTCATCCAAATCTTCCCAAAAGAGCATTTAGCTTCCTCATCTAGGTGTCACGATCTAAAATTTGATCGCAACTACAGAAAAATAAAGTAAAGCTGAAATAATCATGACATAGCAAAGATAATCCTAAAACCTAGAATCATGAGTTTAGGAGCATCTAAATGTACAAGAGTAAACATAAATGTCTCAAAATTAAATACAAATCTTATATGTCTGACACATAGTCTGCAAGGAAACAAATAAAATAACGATGACTTGACGTATGAGTCTCACTGCTAAGATCTGGATGACTGGAGAAAACTCTAGTAGAATGAATCCACTACCCTGTTCGGGTCCGTGTGCATGATCTGCAGGGAGGAAACAAAGTAGGGGTGAGTACATCGCGATGTACCCAGTAGGTTCAACCAACTGAGTAAGAAAAGTAGGACAAGTATGTAATAACTAAGAATCCTAGCACCTGCATCAAAATGGTTAGTACATAATATAATGAAATCATAAATAATGAAAATTATAGATGGTAAACCCATCCAATGATGCAATTCATTATAATGCATAAATGCAATCACATTGCAAGCTATGTATGAATGAAATATCAAATGTCTCGAGGCTAATGTACATATCTACCAAGATGAAGCTACAATATAGACCCTGAGGGCGTAGTAAGCCATGTACATGCAATCATGACTATCAAAGAACTGGGGTACATATCTACCAAGCTGAGCTACAAGGAAAAACCCGAGGGTTGATCAAGCCACGTATTGAGTTATCTCAAGACGTCACAGGCCTGAAGATAAAATACCTCAAAGTGTCGCAGGCCTCAAGAGGTAGTGTATCGAGGCATCGCAGGCCTAATGTAGACTAGATATAGTATAAAATATGTGCATGCAAATGCCACAGTAGAATTATAAAATGTGCATGTCAATGCTACAACATAAGTGGGAAACTACATGCATACCAATGCAACAATGGAGTATAGGATATGTGGCATACTAATGCAACTTGTCAATATAGGATATGTCCATACCAATACAATAATGGAATATAAGATATGGGCATACCAATGTAATTACTCAATATAGGATATGTGCATACAATGCAACAATGAAGTATAAGATATGATAGAAAGATATATAATGATAATTGGATACTATGGCCATAATCTCATGAATGCAAGTATATCAACTAATACATCAATATCATCAATGAGTCTCTCATCATCACCCTATCATCTATAATACCCAAATGTCAAAGTAGTCGAACTCCATAAATAACCAAGATAGTATCATAAGTCTCTAATACATCAAAAATATCCTCAATTTATCCCTTAAATCCCCAAATAGTATCACAAGTCTCATATTATCACAATATTATCCAAAACATCTCAAGTCTCATAATATCATAAGGATATCCAAGGTTATCTCAATTCTCATGAATTAATCTTAGGCTATTAATAGGATTGCCATTTACTCAATACACAACATAATCAACATCATATTTCCATTAGTTTCAATCATATCAGGTTATCAGCTCATAATTCAATCTACATATCACAATTATTGCATAAGCATGCTCAATAACTCAAATCCAGTCTCAAAAAGGTTAGCCGAACCTACCTCAATACCAAAATTGCACTCAAACTTTTCAATCAACTTAAGCCATCAATTGCTCCCCAGATCAGTCAAGAACCATCAACATCAGATACCAAGAGATGCATTTTGATACCTATATTGGGCATGGTTTGGGCTTAAGGGCAAAGTGGTCTAAATTAGCGCTAAAATTTGAAAGTGTCAGATCTAGAAATTGACTTCAAAATTGGATTCTAAAT
The DNA here is from genome assembly GCA_025642045.1 of Solanum sejunctum. Classification (NCBI taxonomy): domain Eukaryota; kingdom Viridiplantae; phylum Streptophyta; class Magnoliopsida; order Solanales; family Solanaceae; genus Solanum; species Solanum sejunctum. Next base: position 34,872 of record JAOTQJ010006055.1, read on the forward strand.
GAAAAATAGAGTTCATGGGTAAAGCAGCACTAAGATCAAGTTCAAATCGATGGAGAAATCCCTATTTAAATTTTTCAAATCATAGATCGAACATTCTCAATTTTGGACATTCAAAGTCACAAAATTCAAGTCAAATCAAGATAAAAACAGTGGAAATTAATTGAAATGATGTTAGAAACACTTACCCCAAAAATTCCTTGGAAAACCCTCATCAAAAATCGTTCCCTGAAGCTTGAAATATTGCAAATGGAGGGAAAATTAGGGTTCTACGTCTTTAAAAATGGCAAAGAAAAAATGTGCTCCATGAGGGCAGAACCTTGCGCCTGATCGCAGAGCACAAAAGTGCCCATACCTCTGCAAAGGCAAAGTACAATTTGGGTTGCACTAGATACCCCTTAGACCACTCAATGCCGAAACTCAAAATGGACCCCCAGAACTCATCTGGACTCAAAATTTTACAAATTTAATATATTACCATACAAAAATAGCGATCTAGACTCAAAAGAATTATAGAAATTGAATTTTGTGGTCTTTATGATATATTTACCAATGCAAGCCAATAAAACTTGTTTCAAACTCAAAATACCAAAACTACCATTGGAAACTCCAAAAATTATGACGAGGCCATTCTTAACTTTAGTTTCACCATCCAGAGCTATCGAAACTATCTAGATTCTAATTTGAGCTTCTGAGCTCCAAATATTACCAAAGTCAAACTTTGGTTTCGAAAACGACTAAATCACAACTTTTGGCCTAAAAATCTCATTTTAACTCCAAATTCAGTTGTGCAACTTTCTTTGGTTTAGGTTCAAAATTTCAGAGCTAATAGAATCGACGGATCCCTGATCTAACCTTCGAAATTTATAATGATACAAAAACATATTTTTTTCAACAACTTAACCTTTTGAAAAGACCACAATCATATTGTTCAACTTTTAAAACTTGGGATTCCAATTGCAACCATTCGAATAGTTCAAAATAGGCCCAAAGCAACTTATAAAAGGGTAAAATAGTAATTTTCACAAATAAAGCAAAAAAAATCAACCAGGTCACTACATCAGGCACATTTGAGGTGCAACGCACTAACTACATTCAATATATTACTACCAACTACAAGCTTAATAAACATCATCCCATCATTAATCCTCCTGACCTCAACCATATACTCCCTAAAGTTCCCATCTACTAAGATACCTACTTCATTTTTATCCCTAAAACTACTTGAGTATCATAATCTAAACCCGTCTACGTCACGAGCTTTGGTACCTACCCATGTGGTCTCCTAAACACATGCAATATTAATTTGTCTTCTTTTAAGACTCTTTGCTAGCTCTATGGACTTCCCTGTAAGTGAGGTCTCCTAAACACATGCAATATTAATTTGTCTTCTCTTAAGACTCTTTACTTAGATCTATGGACTTCCCTGTAAGTGATCCTACTTTCCATGTCCCTTTTCTTAACTTAAATAATCCCATGCACCTCTTAACACTACTATCCCTTGCCTCTTACCCCAAACACATGCAATATTAATTTGTCTTCTCTTAAGACTCTTTACTAACTCTATGGACTTCCCTGTAAGTGATCCTACTTTCGATGTGCCTTTTCTTAACTTAAATAATCCCATGCACCTCTTACCACTACTATCCCTTGCCTCTGACCCCAACCGACGACATGACCAATCGACGACATAACCCTAGGAATTCAAGAACATGGGTGCACCATTACTTTATTTTTGAAAAAGGGACAAAATAGTGTTGTTGACAAGGACTGAACCCTCAACATCTATGCTAAAAAAGAATGCTTGGACCAGTGAACTAACTTCGTATATTTAGGATGGGTTCCTTTAGCTAATATTAATATATTCCTTAAGAATTATACAAGTAATATCTTGAATTTAGTTGGTTGACCATGGGTTCTTGTGACCCAAAATATAGACATAAATTTGCCTCTAACACAATATAATATGTAAGCTCACAAAATATAATAATAAATGATAATATGTAAGACTAGACAATATAACAATCAGCACTTTGGCATAATATATCATAATTTCGATTTGGTTGGGTTTTCCCGAAAAGATGGTTATTTTATGATTTGTACATCCAAATACTTTTGCAACGACCTTTCCATGATCAATTAATGCTTATTGAAGAAGAGGTGATCCGTCCCTGAAACTCTGAAGGTGAACTTTTATCCACATATGTAAATCTGTACTACCTATATGGTCTGGAACCATTTGAAGTATGTATGATCTCAATAAAGGCTCTCTACTTTATGTAAGTTTATCATACTTTCTGGATTGATGATTGTTTTGTGGATGTCAAGTTAGGAGGAAGGATTTATATTTGCTATCTGTAGCTTCTAAGCTGATAAAAGTTATAATACCAAGTCTTCCACATTCAGCTGATAGCCTTGTGTCTGCTTGTATCTACTTTAATAGTTAAAATTCAAGTTTGTCATATCATTGCTTTATCAAGTATGACTTATCAATATCATATATATACAACTTACAGATATATTGGCACAACCTTATCTTGTATCTCATTTAGATATCATTACATTTAGAATTGTGCTAGTGAGGTCTGCTCTTCCATTCATACAAGAATGAGAAAGTGAGAGACACAGGAACGGTAGGCTGTCATTTGATAGATAAAGCTCGTCATTTGGCCTGGGAAGATCTATTCAGGTGCAGCATTCTGTTACTTTAGCTAATATATTTCATTTTAATAAACTGAATGGAGTTGCTAATAATATTACTACTAACTCTATTTTTTATGACAAAAAAATGGAGTTAGTAATAGTATTGTAGGTCAAGAACTTCCATTGAGAGAGATTTAACTCAGTAGAACAGCTCTCTCTATGTGAAGTTAATTAAGATATTATTACTAATTAAAATAACTTTTCACGGATAGAAGTTGGAATGCTGAACTTGACTTTTATGCAAAGAAGTTGATCTCGATTGCATGAAAATTCCAAATTAGCAAAGAAAAGAAAAGAAAGAGAATCGGTTTTGGTTTTGAATGGAATAAGGGATAGAGAATGCTGAATGGCGACTCTAATGAATCTGCAGTCATTTTTAAACATACTAATAACTTCTCCTTTTCCTCGCACTTTAATCCCTCAATAGTGGCAGGAAAAAAAATAAATCCCTAAATTGTCACTCTCTCAAGTAGGCAAATCAAAATTGAGAAGAAAAATATGCCTGAATGGTGAATGATGAATGGTGACTACAAAGATGTTACACTCATTAACAACTAGATTATAACTTTCTCCTCCACCTCTCAACTTAACCCTCAGTAGTGAAAGCATATGATAACAAACAACAGAAAATCCCTCACTACCTTCTCCAAATATTTCTAAAAGTTTCAATGTGATGATTTGCCCAGTCAGGGTATAGGTAGACCTGCAACTCTATCTATCTCATCTAACAAGATATCCTTTGTAAGATTTCCCTCTTTGTTGTGCTTTGCCTGTCCGTAAGATATTTCTTGAGTCGATAATAGTTGGAAAACTTGTAACTGAAGAATGATATTGCTATATGATAAACCTCCATGTAGACACTAATATAATCTGGGTCTGATTTGTCTGTTTGGATCTGTACAAAGATCCACGCATCCTCATGAGAACTCTAGGAACACTTTATTATCCTACCCGAGTTCAACGATAAATCAGTTCCATTTGCAAGAGAGTGAAAATGCAAAGGGGGGAGGAGTGAATCAAATCTTCCTTTTTTTAAATTTTATCTTTAGTCAACTTGTTTACTAATTCATATCCAAATTGAATCCTAATCCAGTCTCCCTTGATTGCAAGAGAGATCTCTTCAAGCTTTTATGAAATGTAATATAATGGGTTGTATTGAACCTAGATAAACACTCAAATCTTTTTCACTCATTCTTTTTTGATACATTGTATCACTTCAAATATTTATTTTTCACATCTCTCCTTTTGGTGACATAGTTAATCTACTAGAATTATAATATTTTGTAAAGATGAAAGTAACGAAGAGTAGCTTTGAGTATGTCAGGTTGTATATCTTCATATTTCTTCTTGCTATCCTTCAAATAGAAGAGATAGTAGCCCAATGGATTTAAGTCTTGGAATTAGACAATGATAATTGCTATTTTCAAGAATAAGTTTAAAGGTTTAAGGAAGGTATAAGATCTTTCTCCTTTACAATTGTACAATGTAGAAGATCTCTCCCCTTGCCTTATGCATAATTTGTTGTTTTGATGTGTTTCCATTCTTGATTGTTAAGTCCTTGTAATTCTCCATCTTAGATTTGATTTCTTCCAATCGGTCAATCCCTAGTTGATTTTCTTCTCTTTTTTTGGATTGAGCTACCTCATATTGAGAAGATTTATTTGTTTTCTTTTGTATACCTTTCCTCCAAGCAGTCATCATTCAAAATTAGAATACTAACAATCTCCCCTTTTTAATGATGATAATAATTTAGTGTTTGTTGACTTTCCTTTAAACTTTTGAAAGATTTTTCTATTCTTCTAGAAGTTTCTCCCTTTGATAAGTTGCCTTGGTTTCCCTTGAGTAAATGACTATATTCTCCCCCTTTGACATCAAAAAAAAAAAGAAAACAACAAGCATATTATAGTAGATAGAGCAAGCATATAGAAAAGATACAAAAATACAATAGTAGGGAAAATAGAACAAGGTAAAAACATGACTAATAGTAGAAATAAAAATATCCAAAAGAGGGGGCTTAAGCCCTAATAACACACCAGCAAAATAGAAACATTGTGTTAGGCGACGGCGAAGAAAGTAAGTAAAGGAGTTAACAATAGTAGTTTTCAAGTTCTCAAATAGACTTGTCAAAGAGGCAGTCATAGCATTAGAACTGGTTTGCATGTTATGTGTGGCTGTGATGGCTTTCTTGATAACTTGTCCCAGATTCGAACAAAGTTTTGCAACATTAGTACCATTTTCCTTTGAGATTGCTCTAACGTTTTTCAAAGACTCAAACTAAGAATATAGGAGGACAAGTTGAATTCCTCTTACACAGGAGATAGTAGGTAAAAAAGATATCACAAGCAGAACAAATAGAAAAAGACCCAACATGAGGAAGGAGGGTGATTACCACAATGTGAGCAAGAATGCTAGCTTCAATGGACATGTTTTTTGAGCTCAAAAAAGAGAGTCAAGGACTAGAGGGATCTAATACCATAGCTTTTCTGCTTCTTCAAAAGAGACATCATAGTTAGAGGGCCAAACATTTTTTATAAAAGTAGAGAATCAAAATAATGAATATCAATAATTTCATCAAGAATATCAGAAATTAAGAAAAATCTCCTTACCTAGAGCCAAATTTAATTTCTCTTGACTTGGAAGATCAGAGATTTGAAAAAGAATAGTCTAACAAGAGGTTCTTACTCTACCTTTGGGGCTTTGGAGAAAAGGGTTGTCCATCCTTGGAATTCAAAAAATTTCTCAATGGGACAATTTAGAGATAAAAGATTATTAAGGTTAATAATTCTTCCATGCACAATAATTTTAGACTTAGGGGACTGAAACAGAATTTTATTCAAAGAGTTTTAAAAATTAACTTTCATATCCAACGATCTTTCAACACCAAACATGCATTTCTTCTTGGAATATCTAGAAGGATTATCAAGGTCATGGCATTTGATAGAAGAGGAATGAAGAGAGTCAAAGGAGAGGTAGAGAAGGGGAGGAGAAAATTTCGAAGTCAACTGGAATGAGTGAGAGACTAATGCCCTTCTTTTTGAGTCTGAAGCTTTTTTGGGAGGGTGCAGTGTTCTTTTTTAATTTTTCCATGGCTCATGGAGAAGTGAAGAAAAATAGTGATTTTTATTAAAGCAAGTGAAAGAAGAAGAGGTGACTGATGGAAAGAAAAGGCATAGGAGACAAAGAGGTACTGTCAGAAAAATTAATGAGGACATGCAAAGTGGCACCATCTGAAGAGAAGTGTAAAATCAATAAATGCACAACATTTTCATAAGCATGAGTGCTTGAAAAGGTTTTGGCATAATTTTAGGAGATTTGTTAAGATCACAAAATCTTTCTTCAAGCAATAATTTTATAAAAGTATCAAATAATTGACAATTAGTGTTTACAAATAATATTCTAACATCACCTTTAAATTATGATCTCTGATAAAATAATGAGTAGTATCAATATGTTTAACTCTAGAATGATGCATAGAATATTTTAAATAGATAGATTTGGAATTGTGACAATAAATTGAGCAGGTTTAATAGTTATGTCATAATCATTCAATTGATGACTCATCCATATAATTTGAGCACAACACAAATCAATGGCTATGTCTTTAGCTTCTGTAGTAGAGATAGATACACAATTTATTTCTTGCCACTCTAGGAGATTAACGATTCTTCAAGATATTGACAAGATTTAAATATTTTTATCCTTGCTTTATGGAAGAATTTCCTCAGAGATGAAGGATAGACAAAAATGATTAGTTAATCCTTTAACTGAATCAAGGAGCAAATCATTTCTGTCCCGGCTTCATAAAAGAAGTTCCTTTCTAGAATTATCTAATTATGCAACAGTTTCTTGAACCTTACTTCTAAGTCAAAAATCACATAATTTACTAATGCTTAACATATTGTACTTTAATCTCTTGATGAGATAAACATTAATGATATCATATGATCCGTTGAAAGAATTAGTTCTAATACCAATAACAACTTTAGTTGAATTGTCTCCAAAATAGATTTTTTCACCATTAAAATCTACAACAAATTTGAACAGATTTCTGTTGGCTACCATGTCTAGAGACCATTTCTTTTTGACTCAAAGTGGTGTTTCTGCAAAATAAAATTTTTACTTATGTTTGAGTACCCAAGCAGTCATGGATCCTTTTTGGATAGAACAATCTTTCGCTTTTCAAACCATATTTGATGAAATTAAGTGATGATAAACTATGGTTAGATTTTTCACAATATTAACATGAATGTTTACTAAATTTATCACAAAATATTGACATTGTGTACCAGTTGACTTGTTTGACGAAGCTAATAGATTTGATCTATTTGGGCTGGAAAATTTTTGAAAATTTTTCATTTGTATTTTTAATCAAAGATTTTCTTCAGACAAAAGATCTCTTTCAACAGCACAAACTTCTACTTGATTTCAGAAGCTTTCTTTCATCTTGAATAGATCTAATATTCTCAAAGGTTCTTTTTATGTATGAAATGGCTTGATCTAGTAGAGCTTTCAATTCAAAATAAGTTATACAAAAATTAGATCTTACATTGCTAGATTTCCCAATTTCCATGAAATATATATTTTCAAATTCCTCCTTATCAAACTGTGAGATTTCTTCATCGCTCCAATTGTTGAAGGCTTTGTTCTTGATTTGTCCTTGAGTATATCTTCTTTTGCATGAGGACATTCTCTGACAATGTGTTTATATTTTTCACAGTCGTAACATCTTTCTTCATTCATGTTATAGTTAGCGATTTACTTAGTTTAGAGAAATTTTGCCTACCTCTTCTTTGGTTCCTATTGCATGTGAAGGTTTTCATTATTCATTTTGTGATCAAGGCAATTTCATCTTCATTGAACTCTTTTTTTAATTCATAATTTTCTTCTAGTACTTTGAAGGCAACATTTTCTTTCTTCTCATCCTCCTTTCATTTTTTTTAGATGAGTTTTCTCAAAAGCAATTAGATCTCCTTTCACTTCATCATAGGTGAGACTTTTCAGATCCATACTTTCAAGAGAGACTACTTTAACGTGCTAACGAGGAGGAAGACTTCTAAGAATTCTTCTTATATGCTCAATGGGAGAATATTCTTTTCTGTCTCCTTTGAGTTCCCCAATAATTTTGTTGAGACAAGCGAACAAATTTTCAATAATTTTTCTGTCTTTCATGTGGAGCAACTCATACTTATACACTAGAAGACTGAAAAATAATTTCTTTTAATTTATTGTCTCCTTCATAATTAGCTTCTAATTTATCATACATTTTTTAAATGCCACAAAATGTGCCCAAAAATGTGTCTTGAAAATGCCCATAATAGTAATTTTCATATATCTCAAAATCCGTGCATGATATTGAAATTTTGACTTTATATTCTTGGTCAGGGGTAAATTTGAGTGATAAATAGGTATAATCCCAATTTTAGAGGACTCATAGCAAAAATTGAATTTCGTCAACTTTGCAATTTCGTGAGGATCCGCGACACCCCTGCGACACAGACCCATCATAGACCTGTGTATTGTGGTGCCAGTTTTTCTTGTTCCAATCTAAGGCTTTGGGGTCTTGGGCCTAAGTCTTACTATTCATAAAAGCACCTATACCTAGTTATTTTTCAACCCCATATCATTCTAGACATTTCACAAAAACCTCTCTAACACTTGCCAAATATTTTATACAAATTCAAGTGTCCCAAACACATCTCTAGATCTCAAGAAATTCATTCAAACTTCATGTTCTCATTCAAATTTTCACCAAGAACATCTCCAAATTTGAGGTATGTGGGTTTCAACCATTGGGTCCTTTCATTCATGGTGTCTAACCTTCCTTTTTAAGTAAATTGTATGTTTTCAAGTTGATTTATCTATGGGCATTTCTTATTATGAATTTAATTATGAATTATGTTGGGGTTTCATAAATTATGGACTATTTAAGCATGTTTTGAGCTATGAATCTATGATCTATGATGAGATTTGATAAGGGTTTCAATGTATCTTACATAAGGTGTTACCAAGTGCTTGTGGGTTGATTACATCAAATTTTCTCACATGATTTCACTCTTGAATTGCATGATTTTAAACTAGCATCACACACCCGTCAAGTGTTTGATAAAATATCCGATTAAGGTTTCTTGAGTTATTGATGATCTATTGCATGGCCTATGATTCAAGTGAATTTATGATGATAAAAGTAATTTATGTATGTATTGAATTCATCAAAAGTAACTACAATGTTGCAAGTTGACCATACCTTGTCAAGGGGTTGCTATACCTCAACAACTATGATGGGGGTGCTATGCCCATCTACCAGTTAAGGGGTATATACCTTGACCACTTTGATGGGGCATGCTATGCCTTTTTACCATGTTGAGGGATATAAACCTTGGTCACTTTGATTGTGGGTGACATGCCCATCTACCATGTTGAGGGGTATATACCTTGGCCACTTTGATGAGGTGACATGCCCATTTACCAATTGAGGGGCATATACCTCAATCACCTTCTAAGGGGGTGACATGCCTTGGATTCCAAGCATGTTTTACTTTAATTGCCTATCATACATGCCATATTATAGTTATACTATCCATTGCCTATGTTTATGTATTTTGACTATGTTACCTATCTCTTGTTGCATTGCATCTAACATACTTAGCACATTCAAACATACTAATACATACTCTATGTCTATATGATGTTACATATAGAAATCAGATCCCCTCACGATCATCTTCCTCGTGGCTAGTTGTGGTATCTTGAAGATAAGATTTGGTGAATTCTCAAGTTTGGGGATATTAGCTATGCTATTCTTGCATATAGTATCTCTAAAAGTTGAAATATTGATACTATGAGGGTGAGCTCGGGAAGTGTCTTGGCCCCCGCCCAATCTATGTTAGAGGTATTATTAGACAAGTGATGCAATTATGCTTGAGCTTTCACTCATCTATGGTTTATGGTATTAAAGACTTCTCTTAGTCTTTTTGCCCAATTGGTACTCTCTTGTTGTTGTTTAATTGCTTCCATGACTAAGGATGTGTAAATGATATGCTAAGATGCTTGTTTGGGGTCCCTTTGGGTTTCTATTCGCTACATCTAGGCCCTAGGCTTGGGTCATGATAAACTTAGTGTTAGAGCACTAGTTTGTTGATGGTCGTGGGAATCCAACACACTGTGTGAATTAGAATCTTATTCATGGTTGTGAAGTGCACCACAACTATGAGCAAGAGGCTAGGATACAACAACAACAACAATAACATACCCAGTAATATCCCATAAGTGGGGTCTATGGAGGGAAGATTATACGCAGATCTTACTGTTACTTCATAGAAGTAGAGAGGTTGTTTCCTAAAGCCCTCAACTCAAAAACCATAAGTAGAAAGACTAGATATGGAAAAATGCATTGAAATGAAATTAAATGAAATGAAATGTAATGTAAGGTAAGAAAACAACAAGTGTGACTAACAATTCATAGCACATGACGTAAGGAACTAGGAACAAATAACACTTACACATAAGATAGTGATGAGAAAAAAGAATAGTAATAATAAAAATACTACAAAACTAATAATAATAAGAGGAAGGCAACGAACGGGGAGAAAAGGAGAAGAAGAGGAGAATAAAAAGAAGAACTTAGCATGCTACTTTAATTCGCGACTTCCACTTATCTATGTCATGATATAGGAGTTACAGTAAGGTTTTTTTGCCTAACGAATGTTCTTTGCTATGCTAGATCATGTCTATTCCAAGAGGACGACAAAGGAGAGCTCATTCACCTGAGGAGCAACCGGCTCCTCCTGCTCCTCAAGCTCCCTAAGATGGAGGAATGGATCATGAAGAGTTTTAGGATGGTATTACCATGTTGACTCATGTTATGGCTAACCAAATCAACCAAGGTGACTAAGCCCTCATGCTCCTACTCGGCTTTTATAGTGAGAGATATTACTAGGATGAACATACCAGAGTTCCATGGGTCTAAAGTGGATGAGGATCCTCAAGAATTTATTGATGTGATGTACAAAGTGTTATCTATTATAAGGGTTAACTCAAAGGAAAAGACGGAGTTAGCATCCTACCAAATCAAAGGGTTGTCCCAAATATGGTTTACCTAATGAAAAATAGAGAAAGGGAACAACAATGTGATCCTTTGGGAGGAGTTTAAGGTAGCATTTCTCAACCACTTCTTTCCCATTGAACTAAGGGAGGCCAAAATAATGCAATTTATGAATCTAAAGCACGGGTCGATGAGTATGAGGGAGTATGCCCTCAAGTTCAACCAACTATATAAATATGTTCCACAATTGGTGGCCCAGCCAAAGTCTAGGATAAACAAGTTTGTGAAGGGTGTATCCGATTTGGTGAATGAGGATTGTCGTGCCTCCATGTTGATAGGTGATATGGACTTGTCCCATCTTATGACTTATGCTAAAAAATTTGAGGGGAAAAAGTTGAGAAAGAGGAGAATAGGTGAGGCCAAGAGGGCCAATTTTGAAGGTAGATACCAAAGTCCCAAGGGTTGCCAGTTTAATCAAGGCCAAAGTTCTTCAATTGCTCCTACTATAAGGTTTGCTAATGAAAACCTAAGGATACAAGTTGGTGGTGGTGTGGTTCTTAATCCTATGTTCCCAAGATGTGGTAGAGGTCACAATGGCCCATGTTTGGAGGATACTAATGCTTGTTATGGGTGTAGTAAAGTGGATCATAAGGTGATGGATCATCCTCGTAATCAAAATAAGGGTAGAGATGGTCGTCCACAAGGCCAAGGTGCAAATGAGGGTCCTAGAGAAAGGGGAGGTCAACAAGGTGGTTCCCCAAAGAAAATCAATTTTATGCTCTTCAAGTGATGAGGTGCCTGATGTTGTCACCGGTATGTTAAAAGTCTTTGATTTTGATATGTATACATTGATAGACCCGGGTGCCACTCATTTTTTTGTTACTCCTTTTATTTCCAAAAAGTTCCATGTTAATCCTAAAATTTTGTGTGAGCCTTGTGAGGTGTCTATAAAAATTTTCCCGTTTTCATTTCGCATAAAATATTGTCGTGTGATTTGTTGAGTTGGATATGGTAGATTTTGATGTCATTCTTGGGATAGATTCATTGCATGTATATTATGCCTCTATTAATTGTAGAACCTATAGGGTCAAATTCCAATTCCCTAATGAAGCGGTCCTTGTGTGGGAGAGTCATGATATAGTGGTCAAGGTTAGATTCAGCTCATGCATTAAAGCCCAAAAGTTAATTTCTAAGGGTGTCTCTATAATCTTGTGGGGCTTAGGGATGTTGAGTCCAAAGTCCTTCCTATAGATTCAGTTTCGGTGGTTAATGAGTTTCTTGATGTCTTTCCCAATGAGATTCCTAGTGTTCCTACCGAAAGGGAAATAGATATTTATATAGACCTCCTTCTCGATACTCAACTCATTTCTATTCCCCCTTACTGTATGACCCCAGCGGAGTTAGAGGAGTTAAAGGAGCAGCAGAGGAATTTATTGGAGAAGGGTTTTATTAGGCCTAGTCAATCATCTTTGGGTGCACCGGTGTTGTTACGACGAAGAAGGATGGTTCTCTTAGAATTTGCATTGACTACAAGTAAATTAATAGGGTCACCATAAATAATAAGTATCCTCTACCAAGAATCAATGACCTTTTTGACCAACTTCAAGGGGCTAGTCACTTCTCTATGATTGATCTTCGATCCGGGTATCACCAAGTGAAAGTGAGGGAGTGTAACATTCCCAAAATGGCCTCCGTACTAGCTATAAGCACTATGAGTTTGTGGTTATGTATTTTGGGTTAACCAATGCACCAGCTATCTTTATGGAACTTATAAATAGGGTCTTTAAACTCTACCTTGATTTATTTGTGGTGGTATTCATTGATGCTATCTTGATCTATTCCCATAAAGAGGAGGAGCATGTGGATCACTTGAGGGTGGTGTTACAAATCTTGAGAGAGGAGAATTTATATGCCAAATATGAAAAATATGAGTTTCGATTGAAAGATATTGCCTTTCTAGGCCATGTGGTGTTGGATGATGGTATCAAGGTGGATACTAAAAATATGGAGGTAATTAGAAATTGGCCTAGATCTTTGATCCCATCAGATATTAGAAGTGTCTTGGGTTTGGCGGGATATTACTAGAGGTTTGTTAGTTGTCTCTACTCTATTACTTCTCCCATGACTAAGTTGACCCAAAGGGAGGATAAATTTGTGTCGACGATGAGTGTAAAAATATTTTCCAAACTTTGAAAGATAAGCTTGTCTCCTCTCCTATTGTCTCTACCGGAAGGGTTGGAAGGGTTTGTGGTGTATTGTGATGTCTCACAAATTGGTTTGGGTTCTGCTTTGACGCAAAATGGTAAAGTGAAAGCATATGCCTCTAAACAACTTAAGGTGCATGAAAAGCATTTCCTACCCATGATCTTGAATAGGGTACCGTGGTATTTGCTTTGAAAATTTAGCGTCATTACTTTTATGGGATTCATATTGATGTGTTTACCGATCATAAGAGTCTCCAATATGTGTTCACCTGAAAATATCTCAACCTAAGACATTTAAGGTGGTTGGAACTTCTTAAATATTATAATATGAGTGTGCATTATTACCCTGGTAAGGCTAATGTTGTGGCCGTTCTAAGACCCAAGCCAAGCGCCTAGATGTGACACGGCGAATGGGAACTCGAAGGTACCCCCCAAACAAGCCTCTTAGCATATCATTTACACATCTTTGGTCTCAGAAGCAATTAAATAGAAACAAGAGCGTAAAAATAAGGATAAGGGACTAAGGGAAGTTTTAGATAACCATAAACAACAAGAGTCACCAACATAGCATAATTACATCCCTTGTCCAACAACACCTCTAACATAGATAGGGCGAGGGCCAATATACTTTTTGGGCTAACCTTCATAGTATGAAGAGTTCAACATAAAGAGATAATATGAGCAAGAGTAGCATATCTAGTGTCCCCAAATATGAGGACTCACCAATGCTTATCTTCAAGATGTCACAACTTGCCACATAGAGGATAATCATGAAGAGCTCTAGTTCCTAAATGGTAACATCATGTAGGTATAGAGTATGCATTAGTACATTTGAATGTACTAAGTATTTGGGATGCAATACAACAAGAGATAGGGAACATAGTCAAAATGCATAATCATAAGCAAAGGATAGCATATAAACAACATGGCATGCATGCTCAATGCTTGAAGTAAAACATACTTGTATAGATTATATTACATATGTAGGAAGTGACCATCATCATAGACGAAGCACACTAGTTCTTAGAGTCCAAGGCATACCACCACCTTAGAAGGTGATTGAGGTATCTACCCCTCAATTGGTAGTACAGGCTTACCACCTCCAAACAAGTGATTAAGGTATGTACCCATCAACATGGTAGTACAGGATTACTATCCCCCGACAAGGCGATTGAGGTATCTACCCACCAACATGGTAGTACAGGCTTACCACCCTCGACATGGCAATTAAGGCATAAAACCCCCTCAACAAGGTGATTGGGCTTAACAACCCCCAAAAAGGTATGGTCAACTTGCAACACCATAGATACTTTTCATGAATTCAACACATACATATATTTCTTTCATCATCATAAAGTCACTTGGCTAATAGGTCATATAATGGATCATTAATAACTCAGGAATTCATAACTGAACATTTTATCAAACACTTGGCAAGTGTATAATGCTAGTTTCAAATCATACAATCCAAGAGTCAAATCAAGTGAGAAAAATCAAGGTAAATCAACCCACCAACATTTGGTAATACCCTTATGCAAGATACATTGAAACCCCTTATCAGATCTCATAATAAATCATGGATTCATAACTCAAAATATGCTTAAACAGTCACATCTTTATGAAACCCTAACATAGTTTATATTCAAATTTCATGATAGAAGATACCCATAGATAACCATCTTGGAAACATGCAATTTATATGAAAAAGAAGGTTGGACACCATTGGCAAAAGGACCCAATGGTTGAAACCCACATACCTCAAATTTGGAGATTTTCTTGATGATGATTTGAATGAGAACTTGAATCTTGAGTGAATTTCTTGAGATCTGTAATGAGTTTTGGACACTTGAATTGGATGAAATATTGGCTAAGTGTTAGAGAGGATTTTGGGGAATGTCTTGAATGATATGGAGTAGAAAAATAACTAAGTATAGGTGTTTTAATGCATAGGAAGGCTTAGGCCTAAGGCCCTAGAGCCTTAGGCTGAAACAATAAAACTGGCAAGAAAATACACATCTCTGCGGTAGATCCACGTCACGGAGGTATCGTAGACCCTCACTGGAATTGCAAAGTTGGTGAGATTCATTTTTCACTATGGGTCCTCTAAAATCGGGGTTATACCTATTTTTCACTCAATTTTACCCCCTGATCAAGAATATGAAGTCAGATTTTTTATATCACGCATGGATTTTGAGATATATAAAAATTACAATTATGGCCATTTTCGAGGCATATTTTGGGGCACTTTTTGAGGCGTTTCAGTATCTTTCCCTTTGGAACATTCATCTTCGAATGTCAAAGAAGCATACATAAGAAGAATAATCATCAAGAAATCAGCCCCAACAAGAATGCAACAATGCACTTAAACAACATTTTCAAAAATGTTAACATAAGTGTCAAAATCACTGTGAACTTGTCAACATAAAAATGAATGCATACAAATGACATAAGGGATGAAAAATCAGACTTGAAATTAGATAGGGGACTTAAATTTGTACCTTAGGCTTGATAGAGTGAAAGAGATAAGGATTTCAATTTTGTATGTCCGCGTTGGCTTCCCATGTGACACTTTCAATTTGTTGATTTCTCCAAAGGACCTTGACTGAAGTTACATCCTTATTTCTTAACTTCTTCACTTGTCTATGCAAAATTGCTACCGGAACCTCGTCAAAGTATCTTCTACAACCCCCACAACATCCAAAGGTATAATAGCATTAGGGTCACCCATACATTTTCTCAGCATAGACATATGAAAGCATATTTTGATCTATGAATCTATGATCTATGACGAGATTTGATGAGGGATTTCAATATATCTTGCATAAAAGTGTTACCATGTGTTGGTGGGTTGATTTACATTAAGTTTTCTCACATGATTCCACTCTTGAATTGCATGATTTGAACTAGAATTACACACCCGCCAAGTGTTTAATAAAATGATCGATTAAGGGTTCTTGAGTTATTGATGATATATTGCATAACCTATGATTCAAGTGACTTTATGATGATGAAAGTAATTTATGTATGTATTGAATTCATGAAAAGTATCTATAGTGTTGCAATTTGACCACACCTTGTTGAGGGGATGCTATGCCTCAACCACTATGATGGGGGGTGTTATGCTCATCTACCAGTTAAGGGGTATATACCTTGACCACTTTGATGGGGGTGCTATACTATCTACCATGTTGAAGGGTGTATACCTTATCCACTTTGATGGTGGATGACATGACTATATACCATGTTGAGGGGCATACTTGGCCACTTTGATGGGGGGTGACATGCCCATTTATCAATTGAGGGGTATATACGTCAATCACCTTCCATAAAGATGACATGATTTGGATTCCAAGTACTAGTTTGCTTAGTCTATGATGATGGTCTCTTCGTACACACATAATATATTCTATATAAGTATATTTTACTTTAAGTATTGATCATGCATGCCATATTATTATTATACTATCCATTGCCTATATTTACGCATTTTGACTATGTTGTCTATCTCTTGTTGCATTGCATCCTACATATTTAGTACATTGAAACATACTAATGTATACTCGATATGTACATGATGTTACCATGTAGGAACCAAAGCCCCTCACAATTATCTTTCTCATGGCTAGTTGTGATATCTTGAAGATAACCTTTGGAGTGTCCCCAAGTTGCTATGTTATTCTTGCTTATATTATCTCTATAAGTTGAACTCTTGATACTATGAGGGTAAGCCTGGGAAGTGCCTTGGCTCGTGCGCTATCTATGCTAGAGGTGTTATTTGGACAAGTGATGTAATTATGTTTGGGTATTGACTCTTCTATGATTTATGCTATTAAAGACTTCTCTTAGTCTCTTTGCCCTATTGGTACTCTCTTGTTGTTGTTTAATTGCTTCAGCGACAAAGGATGTGTAAATGATATACTAAGAGGCTTATTTGGGTTCCCATTCTCTATGTCACATCTAGTCCCTAGGCTTGGGTCGTGACAATTTTGTTAGCAGTTTTGGAGTTGGAGATTTTTCGTATTCTTTATCACTGATGACATTATAGAGAACATTCTTGTCTTTGGAGTTAATCTGAATAACTTTCATTTGTTCATTAGTGTAATTTTACAAACTTAGTGTGGTAGATGCTTGACTTCCTTCGGTGCTTGATTGACTTCCATTTGTGCTTTTAGAAATAGGAATAGGAATGTCAACAAGCTTATTCACTCTACAGACTTTCACATCATTACATTTTATGAGAATTTTCATTCTTTTTCTTCAACGTGAGAAATGTTTTCCATTGAAGTATGGAGATTTGATTTGATAGGTTTTCTTTTGAAATAGTGCAAATAGTTTGATGAGACATGATCTTTCCTTACATATGGTTAGACGGATAATATAGCAAAACCTACTTTGATATCAATTGAAAATGCAAGAGGGTGTGTGTTGTGAGTTGAATCTCCCTTTTAAAAAAAACAAATTATCTATTACTTGACTTGTTTATGAGGTAGTCCACTAATACCTTAAAATAGTTTAAGATGGCAAATAAAGTGCATGAAAGAAAATTCAACACCTGATACTTTTAAAGTTATCACAACCATTTTGTGATGCTATCTACTCTTTTCTATGCAAAGTTAATTCAAATATGGTGCTACTTAAAACAATTTTTCAAGGACAGAAGCTGGAATGTTGAACTTGACTTTTACGTAAAGAAGCTTATCTCGATTACATGCAAATTCCAAGATAGGAAAAAATAAAGGGAAGAGAACTGGTTGCAATTTTGAATAGAATAACGAATGGATAAATCGAAAGAGAATCAAGATCTAATAAAGGAATAGGAACCTGATAGGCTATGGAGTTAAAGAAAAAGAGATAGTGAAACGACTCCAAAAAGTACCCAAAAATGTGCTTTGAAAGTGCCCCGAATAGTAATTTCTATATATCTCAAAATTCGTGCATGATATCAAAAATCTGACTTCATATTCTTGTTCACGGGTTTAAATTGACTGGAAAATCAGTTTAACCCCGATTTAATAGCAATCATAGCAAAATTTGAATATCACAAAAATGTGATTTCTAGTGTACGTCTGTGCCCCTAGCATGACGTGCCAAGGGCGCGCTACTGTGTATTTTTGTGCACTATTTTCTATCTCGGTCCAATACTTTTGAAACTTGGGCCTAAGTGTTTCCATGCATGAAAACACCTATATTTAGCCTTATTTCATCCTCATATCATTCAGCACAGTGCCCAATACTCACTCAAACACTTAAGCTCATATTTCACCCAAAAAGTGAAGTCCTAAAGCTCATCCAGGTCTAAGGATTTCACTCAAGCTTCAATTCTCCATCTCCATTCTTCATCAAGTTATTCTTCAAAGTCAAGGTTTGTGGGTTTCAATCATTAGGTTCTTTCACCTATGGTGCCCAATCTTCCATTTCATCTAATTTGCATGTTTTTAAGTTGATTTTACATGTGAGCCTATTATTATGAATTTGACTATGAACTATATTGGGATTTTGTAAAAGTGTTACTATTTTAGTGTTTTTTGAGCTATGAATCTTGGATCTAACTTGAGATTTGATGAGGGGTTTTGATGTATATTTTATGATGGTGTTAATAAGTATTGGTGGGATAATTTACTTCAAGATTTCTTTCATGATTTCACTCTTTAATTTCATGTTTTTGTACTAGCATTGCACAACCACCAAGTATTTGATTAAATGTCTGGATTATGATTCTTGAGTGGTTGAAGGTCTGATATTTGGTATATGAGATATATGAATTTCTGATTATGAAATTATGTTGTATATATGTTAATTTCATGATGAACTTCCATAATATTATGAGATGACCAAGCCTAGCTCGGGGGGTTGTAGGCCCGGGTAACCACATCGAGGGGTTAGTACCTTGGTTGCTAATAAAGGGAGAGGGGGTAGTAGGCTCATATAACCATATCGAGGGGTTGGTACCTTGATTGCCTAGTGCGGGGGGTAGTAGACCCGTATAACCATATTGAGGGGTTGGTACCTTATTAACCACATCGAGGGGTTTGTATCTTGGTTGCCTAGTACAGGGGGTAGTAGGACCGTATAACCATATTGAGGGGTTGGTACCTCATTCTCCTCTCCAAGTGGGTGGTAGGCCTTGGATTTCCTATATTGATGGTCACTTGTTACACATGTATTTTGTTCTATATAAGCATGGCTTATTTCAAGCATTCTTCATTCATGTCATATTATCACTATGCTATCTATTTCCCATGATATTGTATTTTGCCTTTGTTACCTATCTATTATTGCATTGCATCATAAATATTTACTACATTAAAATGTACTAATGCATACTCTAAGCCTACATGATGTTACCATTTAGAAACTTGAGCCCTGCTTGACCATCCTACTCCTCCACGTGGCTAGTACGATTGTCTCTCAAGCTAGTTGGTAAGTCCTCTACTTCGGGGTCATTGACTTTGATTTTATGCTATGTATATACTTATTTTTTCCTTTTATTATGTACTAGACTATGAAGGTGAGCTTGGTTGCTTGTCTTGGCCCTCGCTAAGTTCTATGGTTAGAGGTGTTGTTAGATATGTTATGTGTAATGCTAAGAGCTTTGATTCTCTCTTGACTCTTGATGTCTATGATATGAAAGTTGTCCCTTAGCCCTATTTATCCCTATTTACTATCACTTGTTGTATTTATTTCTTTCGCGATCAAGAATGTGTATTGATATGTTAAGAGGCTTGCTTGAGGTCCCTTCGGGTTTCCCATGCATCGTATCATGTCTAGGCCCTAGGCTTGGGTCGTGACAAAGATGGTATCAGAGTACTAGGTTGTTAGATCCTCAAAGTCCAATACTGTATCGATTAGAGTCTTATTCATGGTTATATTGTGCACTACGACTATGAGTAAGAGGCTATGAGACATTTTAGAAAATATTTCCCTTCTTCATGTTCTAAGTCGTGCTATAGAGTTGAAGTAAGTTTTTCCCCTCTAATATTTTTTCTTTGCCATTCTAGATCATGCCTAACACAAGAGGAAGAAGAGCCGGCACTCCCGAGGAAGAACCTGCTCATGGTGAGCTCTAGGGTTTCTCTTACTTTGCGAGCTCAAGCTATGACCCAAATCAAGTTAATCAAGGGGCCCAAACCCCTCATGCTCCTACCTTGGGATCTAGGGTGAGAGACTTCATAAGGAAGAACCTAACCGAGTTCTATAGATCAAAGGTGGATGAGGACCCACAAGAGTTTATTGATGAGATTTATAAGGTATTGGCCATGATGGGTGTTAGATCGAAAGATAAGGTGAAGTTGGCGGCTTACCAACTCAAAGGGGTAGTACAAATATGGTTTAATCAATGCCAGTAGGAGAAAGGAATCAACAATGTGGTGTTTTGGGAGGAGTTCAAGGTGGCTTTTCTTAATCGATTCTTCCCTCTTGAACTTAGGGTGGCCAATATGGTGGAATTTATGAACTTGAGACAAGGGTCTATGAGTGTAAAGGAGTATGCCCTCAAGTTTACCCAACTTTTGAAATATGCTCCACATTTGGACTTATACTGTTTGATGACCTATGCCGAGCTCATGGAGTAGGAAAAGTTGAGAAAGAGGAGCAATAATGAGGCCAAGAGGGCCCATTTTGAGGGAAAGTTCCAAGGTCACAAGGGTGGCCAGTTCTATCAAGGCCAATGATCTTGTCGTGCCCCTTATAGGAGGTTTGCGAATGACATTCTAAGGGACCAAGGTGATGGTGGTGTGGGTCCTATTGATGTGTGTCCGAAGTATAGTAAGGGTCATGGTGGCCCATACTTGAGGAATTCCACTGCTTATTATAGTTGTGGGGAGATGGGGCATAGGACAATAGGTTGCCCTCAAAATTGTAACAAAGGTAAGGATGTTCATCCTCAAGGTTGGGGTGCCAATGCAGTTCCTTTGGGGAAAGGTGGTCAACAAGGTGGTGCCGTAAGGCACAATCTATTTTATTCTTTACATGGGAGGCAAGTTGTTGAAGAGGTTCCCGATGTCATCACCAGAATGTTAAAAGTCTTTGATTTTGATGTGTATACATTGATTGATCTGGGTGCCACTTTTCCTTTTGTTATCCCTTTTGTTGCCAAAAAGTTTCATATTGACCCTGAATTATTGTGTGAGTCATATGAGGTGTCTACTCCTTTTGGTGCATCTATTATTGCTAGAAAGCTCTATATAAATTGTCCTATTTGCATCTTGCATAAAATATTATCTTATGATCTTGTTGAGTTGGATATGGTTGATTTTGATGTCATTCTTGGGATGGATTAGTTGCATGCATACTATGCCTCT
>JAOTQJ010006086.1:0-18450 GCA_025642045.1 Solanum sejunctum
AAATAGAATCAGGTCAGTCGCATGAGTCAAAAATCTGATAGTGGGAGTTTGCGCAAGCATGAGCAGGTCGAATCTCCAAGAGGTGGGAAGATAAGGATACAGACTGCTCAATACGCAATCTGAAGTGTATTTACTAATTCTAGTCGGCCGAATGCAATATCGCAAAATGAGGTTAAGATTTTGTGGTTTAATGTTGGTTTAAGTGCCTAATCAGCACGAGTCATGGTCCCGGGGTTGGGCTGTGACACTTACCTTGCTTTTCATTTTATTTCATTCTACTACACTGCATTTTGTCATATCTAGTCCTTCTACTTATGAGTTTTGAGATGAGGGTTTTAGGAAACAGGCTCTCTACTTCTATGAAATAGCAGTAAGGTCTGTGTACGATCTTCCCTCCCCAGACCCCACTTGTGGGATATCACTGGGTATGTTGTTATTGTTGTTGTTGTAAAACTGAAAATAATTTTAAACTTCATCATTTACTTTTAACGTCCGAAAAAGTTTGAATTATTAAAATAAAAATATAAAAATAATGTGTATACTAAAATAAAAATTATTTTTTATTAAAAAAAATAAAAAGTAAAGGCGACAATAATTACAGTAACACTAAAAGATAATATAAAGTTAAATAAATTAAGTCATCTATCATAAAAATTGACCTTGTATACTAATAATAATGAAATTTGATAGAGTACCAACAAAACATGATTCACTTTGTTAAAATTAAATTCAGATACAATAATTTTAATTAAAAGCAATTGTTTAGTTGATATTACAATATGTTTTAAAAAATTACTATTCTAATATAGTTTCAAATATTATCATTCTTGTTCTTGTTAAAGATTCAAAAAGTGATTTGCATAATTATTTATAAAATTAAAAAAATAAAGCAACTAACAAACTAAATTGATATACTCGCACCACATTCATATTTGAATTATGTTATCCTCATGTTATAATAATAAAAATATATTAAGCAATTATATGAATTTATTATTCTAGTAGTATGTAATTATTATAGTAGAATTATACTTTTATTAGTTATTCCCAAATTCCAAAATTAATTTAAAGTAAAACATTGAAAAAATATGGTTAAGATAACTCTAAAATGTTTAATTTTTATAGCAATATATTTACTAAAACAATAGGTAAAATCAGTGGGAAAAAATGTAATATATGTATAAGCTATCAAAATTTTAGGAATTACATTTTTTATTGTATTAAGAATTGGAAAATAGTCTAATAGTCAAAATTTGTTGAAGAAATAAATCAGCAATTCATGTAAACCTCATTTGTTGTAATAGCATAACAACACAAAGGAATATTGATGATTTTCTATTTGTCATACTATTATTATAAAGGCAAGAAGATTTGTGTTATTATAGGATAACCACACAAAAGAATATTCATACGTTGTATTAATAAATAAGATGAGAAAATTAACAATACAAAAGCAAGCTTTTTATTGAATGATAAAAAAAAACTTACCTTAATATTTGTTTTAGAAGCATGACAAAAGTCATGGTGCAAGTCTTTCGCGTTATTAGCATTATATATTTTAATTCTTTATTCGGATTTTAACTTTCAGTGAAAAAAATAAGAATTTTTAACGATGTAAAATTTATATAAAAAAATAGGCAAAGATCGGAAAAAGAATTCAAAAGAAGAAAAAAAAACTTATAAAAAAAATTGTTATTAGTCGACAAAATAGTTATTTGAATAAGCACTGATTATGACTCTTCACCTTCATTTTCTTGCTATGCTAAGTGTTGCATTTCATATTTGTACTTACAGTATTTCACATTCGACCTGCACCATATCAATTTGAGGCTTCAAATTGATAGTATATTTTAATAAACAATCATGACATTCATTCGTTAAATCAAACAATTTTTAAAAAGTGATTGATAAAGATATATATATATATATAGATAGATAGATAGATAGATAGATAGATATAAAGGAAGATGGTGATGAAAAAGATATTTGAAAAAAATTAAAAAGGGAGCAAACCTCCCATGGCAGAAAATAATGTGTGCAGAGAATAATGGTTGAATGAAAATTAAACATGGCGATAAATTTGAGTAGTGGGTACTTATCTTATTTTTATTTTTTGTGCTTATCGCAATAATTATAATTATCTTTATCTTTAAATAATTTTAAATTTAATATTCAAAAACTGACAAATATTTAAAAACCTACAAATATGAATGACTCATATTTAAATAATTACATATTTACCACAAAACTCATAATTAGTTTTTATATTTAATTATTCAAATATTTTGTTTAGTTCCCAAGTTATGGAGCATTGTTTTAAAAGTGTTGATGCATTCTCAAATTTTTAAAAAGTAAAATAAAATTTACAGTTCTTTTTATATGTTTAATATTTTTTTACTTTAAAAACTTTCTAGATTTTTTTCCAGTTTTTTTTATATATAATTATTTTTAAATTAAATTAAAAAATATAACTAATTAGTAAAAGAAATTTACAAATTTACGTAAGTAATTGCTTTTAAATTTACAAATAGGACTTATGTCGAATCATGGATTTTTTTATGTTAAATTTTTTAATATTTTTTAATGATATAAAGAAGGAATAGTTGTGAAAATTTAACTTAAAATACTTAGCATATAAAATTTGATAACATACTTTAAAAAGAGTTTTAAATGTATTTATTATCTATTTTTCGTTTTGTTTGCTATAAAGAATGAGTAAAAGTGGCAAATTTATTTAAATATTTTTTATAAAAAATATGATGTATTCCTACAGCAAAGAATCCAAACGTGCATGTTTAAAATTTAAATATTTTTCTTTAACAATTAATATTAATAATTTGCATTTTTATTTTTGTTATCAGGTTTTTCCCACAAAAAGAGTTCTAACGTGCATGTTTAAAATTTTAATGTCTTGCTTTAACAATTAATGATAATAATCTGTATTTTTTTCATTGTCAATCTTTTTTTAAAAAAAATAATTAATTGTATAAATTGAATTTATAAAAACTTGTATAATAATTAATAATTTTGCAGAAATAAGGAATCCTAAATATGCGGATAAAATAATAAACTGTAAAAAAAAAGATAATAAGTTGATATCCCTTTATACTATTTTAAAATTTTATAAATTTACATAAATAACTGTAATTTGAAATACTTATTTGCTATAAAGAATGAATGGAAGTGGCAAGTGAGTTTAAATATTTATTATATATAATAAAATCTAATATATTCCTACCACAAAAAGAAACATAAATGTGCTTGTTTCAAATTTTATTGTTTATTTAAAGAATTAATGTTAATAATCTGCATTTCTTTGTTATAAGGAATTGAAAAGAAAAATCAATTAATTGTATAAATAAGTTGAATTTATAATTTATAAAAAAGTAATACCTAATTTAACTAAATTAACTTATAATCAACACATGTCTTGATCCTAGGCTGTCACTTGACATAATTCTAGGCTAGACTTTCTTCCTATTAATATAATATAGATTAATTAGTAAATATATATTCTTAACTAATATAATTAAAAAAACAATTCATATTTTTTAAATTAGTGTATTTTAATTAAATTAATTATAAAAACTAAAATTATAATTTTTATGCTAACATCATTACACGTGTGTTTGACAGAAATATTAAATAATATAAATATAATGTCATAATAAAATTAATAAAATATTTGATTAATAAATAATCTATCTACTATAACTAAAAAAAATAAATGGCTTGTAATGTGAAATATCAAGTTAGTATTACAAAAAATAAATGAAACTAAAAAATATAACATAAGTTTTTGTCACTCCCTGGGAGGGTACCCTAGGTGTAATTGACACTTGGAAACTATTGCTAGCCCCCTAGCGAACCACCTAGTTTCATTGCATTCAATCAATCAACTCTTTTGCAGAAGGTATAAAGAAAAGAATAGACTATCAGTGGGCTATCACAATCACTATCATATAGAGTACGAAGTAAAGCAACTCAATAGAAATAAGAAGTGGGAAATAGTCAATCCCGACATCAACTATCAACTTTCTATGCCTATGAAACCTCTATAACTATTCTCTAAGAAGGTACCATGAACGGTCATGATTATCCCAGTCGAATGAAATACTCAAAATAGATAAAGAATAGATAAATATGTCCTTCGAAAGTAAGGAAGGACTCACCAAGTCTCTGTTTGGAGATCTACGAACCTCAAAGATTTAACCTGATGAAGTCCTCTGTCTACGGAATCTGCATCATAAAATGATGCAGCGCCAAAGTGGCATTAGTACATGGAATTACTATATGTAAAAGGGGCTAAAGTAAACAATATACAATGACATCAGTTCATCAATCACTCATCCTCAACTCAGAGTAAAGGACAAGACTTTATCACCCCACTATCCATCAAAACATCACACAATTAAGTCAACCTCAGAGTACTATCAACATGAAACCTATTTGGGAGTTTCTATAACCGACAATCATCACCTATGAGCTAGTGATGATACAATGAAGAGATGTCGCTGCCACATCCATCAAGTACTTTGCCAGGGTAAAGGACGAATCTATTGAGGATCCCAAAAGAAGTCTATCAAGTCCTCTGCGGGACAAAGGAAACATCCTCTTTCACGGTCCAATCCTCTCCTACATTGGCCACGTAGTTAATGGATGCGAGTGGGACTCACTCTTACCCATTTCAGTGCTAATACTCCTTCTAGAACTTGACATGCTCGTAACTATCAATATCAGGCTGGTTATACAACCAACCCCTTTCTCAGATAGGGACCTCATCTCATCTGTTATTCGATCAACTCAAGAACTAGATTCTTTCTTTCAAACTCTATCTTAATGTCATTTAAGCTTCACGGATATTAATTTCATCTACCTCAGCCATCACAATACCCATCTCAAGACTTAGCCCACAACAATCAACACATCCATAAACAGTCAAGGCTCTAGGATTCATTATTGTAGTCTTTAACAAGGAAAATCATCTAGAATGAGCATATCAGTCAATAATACATGTAAACAGTAAATTTAAAGTGTGATGATCATCAATTTAACATAATGTATATAAATCAAAGGTAATTTTAAGAAAATATTCAAGAACTTCAACTCAAGACCAATCAACTATCAAGGAATAACTTAATTCATACATTGGGGCACATGGAAGAACAATTCCATGTTCTGGGTAGCCTTTATATCCCTGGAGTGAAGAATTACCAAGTCTTCCTCAAAGAATTAAAACGTCACTTGAAATCCTCAAGCTCTCTCTTCTTCCCCCTACTCTCAAAACTAGTTTAGACTTAGGAAAAATATGGGTGTTAAAACCCTTTCATATGAATTAATACTTAAAAACATATTTTGGGACTTAAAATGGGTTAGGAATGACCAAACTACCCTTCCCAAAATTAAAAGAGAGTCGCGGACCAATACATTTTTAATTTTTTTTTTTGAGAATTTCAATTCCCATTGAAATTTTCTTAAAAAAGTAAGTGTAAGTTCGCGCCCCTCCGCGTCACGCCAAGGGCGCAGATTTAACACTATTTTTGGCCAAAATTAAAGTTTTGTTTTTTGATCCGGTTGCTCTAAAATTGAATCAAGACCATTTTCTGACTTGATTTTTTGCGCTGATCGCAAATCCAGTCTTGGATTTTCCATTAGAGCTTTGGAGGACGTGTTGTGCGCACGATACTTTTTAGGGGCATTTCAATAATTTTATGGGGTTACATCATCTCCCCCTTGGGATCGTTTGTCATCGAATAAAGATTAAAAGTATAATAAAAGCTCAAGTGACCTCGAAACTCATCTCATTCCTCACTCAGGAACTCCAAAACTCTCAACTATCTATTACTTATCTATCTCTATCTTAGACTCGGGAATAGAATCTATTAAGGCATCAACTCAAAGAAAGAGTATATTCAATAGCATTAAAGGTAGGACATTACCATCGACATTATCATCATTTGGCACAAATAGATGTGGATATTTGAGTTTCATCTCTTCCTTAGCCTTCAACGTAGCTTGCTCAACAAATTTATTCCTCCATAGAACTTTGATAGAGGCTATCTCTTAGTTCCTCAGCTTACGAACCTGTCAATCAAGGATTTGGACTGGAATTTCTTCATAAGATAGGTTATCCTTCACTCCCATACTCTCGATAGGGATTGCCAAAGCAGGATCTCCCAAACACTTCTTCAACAGTAAAACATGAAATATCGGAAGAACTCCTTCCAACTTAGAAGGCAAGTCTAACTCGTAAGCAACCTTCCCAATCCTCCTCACAATTTGATATGGTCTGATATAACATGGACTCAACTTTCTTTTTTTACCAAACCTCATGACACCTTCATGGGTGACACATTTAAGTATACCCAATCATCCATCTCAAATTCCAAGTCTCTTCTCCTCACATTCGTATCGGGCTTCTAACGACTCTATGCTGTCTTTAACCTTTCTCTGATGACCTTCACTTTATCCATAGATTGGTGTAGTATGAGGTCAGGACCAATCAACTCAGCTTCACCAAGCTCGAACTAGTTAATCGGTGATTTACATCTCCTCCCCTATGTACCTCATAAGGGGCCATCTAAACACTGGCATGGTAGTTATTATTGTACATAAACTCAATCAATGGTAGGTGTTTATCCCAATTTTCTTTGAAGTTGATAACACATGCTCTTAAAATATCCTCCAAAGTCTGAATAATGCGTTCTACCTGACCATCTGTCTGAGGGTGAAAAGTTGTGCTTAGGTTCACTTTCGTACCCAATCCTTTTTGAAAAGATCTCCAAAATTAGTGGTGAATTGAGCTCCTCTGTCCGAGATGATGGACAAGGGAACCCCATTCAACCTCACAATGTCATAGATGTATAGCCGAGCATACTCCTCAACTGTATTGGTTGTTTTGACTGCCAAAAAGTGGTCTGACTTAGTCATCCTATCAACAATCACCCATATCGAATCATGCTGCTTTTGGGACCATGGTAAATCGATAATGAAGTCCATGTTAATCATCTTCCAATTTCATTCAGGAATCTCAAAGTCTATGCTAACCCACATGGTCTCTGATGTTCAACCTTGAATTGTTGACAATTGGGGCACTTAGAAGCAAATTCGGCAATATCTTTCTTCATCCCATTTCACCAATAAACTTTTCCCAAGTCGTGGTACATCTTAGTGGAACCAGGATGGATAGAATATTTTGAGCTATGAGCTTCGACCATGATTCTCTCTTGAACACCATCAACATCTGGCACACACAATCTCCCTTGATATCTTAATACACCATGTTCCCCTTTGGAGAAAACTATTACTTTCTGCTTGTGAACTGCTTCCTTCAATTGGAATAAGACGGGATCTTGGTCTCCCTTTTCCTTCACCTCTGACAGTAAGGATGAAGCAGAACCATTCTGAATATTGACCCCACCTTCATTGTTCTCCTCAAGTTGCACTCCCAACCGAGCCAATCTATGCACTTCCTTAGCTAGTTCTTTCTTTCCTTCCTCTACATGGGCAGTGCCACCCATAGACATCCTGTTAAGAGCATCAGCAATAATGTTAGCCTTACTTGGGTGGTAGAGAATGCTCATTTCATAATCCTTGAGCAACTCTAGCCACCTCCTCTATTGTAGGTTAAGTTCTTTTTTACTAAACATGAACTGAAAACTCTTGTGGTCAATGAACATGTCCACATGCACTCTATACAAAGAAGAGAATCCCTCAACAAATTTGTGATAATAGCCTGATAAACCAAAGAAGCTTCTTATTTATGTCAGAGAGGTGGGTCTAGGCCAATTCTTAACCGCTTCAATTTTCTGAGTATCCACCCGAATACCATCTCCCAAAATAATATGGCCTAGGAAAGCCACTGACTTGAGACAAAACTCACACTTAGAGAATTTTTCATACAATTCATGGTCTTTGAGTGTTTGCAAAACCACTCTAAGATGATTGACATACTCCTCTTCATCCTTCGAATATACCAGAATATCATCAATAAATACTATCATGAACATATCAAGATACGATCTCAATACCCTGTTCATCAAATTCATGAAAGCTGTAGGGGCATTTGTCAACTCGAAGGACATGACCAAGAACTCAAAATGGTCATACCGTGTCCTAAAAGATATATTAGGAATGTCACATTCTCTCACCTTCAACTGATGATAACCCGATCTGAGGTCTGTCTTGGAGAAATATATAGCACCTTGAAGTTGGTCAAATAGATCATCTATCCTGGGGAGAGGATATTTATTCTTTATTGTGACCTTGTTCAATTACCGGTAGTCTATGCACATTCTGAGAAATCCATATTTCTTATCCACGAATAGGACGGGAGCACTTCAAGGAGAGACACTGGGCCTTATGCAACCTTTTTGTAATAAGTCTTTCAATTGCTCTTTCAGTTCTTTCAACTTTGCGGGGGCCATTCTATAAGGTGGAATTGAAATAGGTTGGGTCTTGCGAAGAACATCAATCCCAAAGTCGATATCTCTATCGGGAGGGACTCTAGGTAGATCATTGGGAAACACCTCAGGAAACTCATTAACAATTGGGACTGACTCAAGAGTAAGAGATTTAACATCATCAGACTTAACTCACACGAGGTGGTAAATGCAACCTTTGGAAATCAACTTTTTGGCTCTAAGGTAAGAGATAAACTTGCCCTTAGGGGCAACAAAACTCCCTTTCCACTCTATGACATGTTCATTAGGAAATTGAGACTTGACAATATAGATTCTACAGTCAGCAGAAGCATAACACTCGTGAAGCCAATCCATGGCAAGTATCACATCAATATCCACCATCTCCAATTCTACCAAGTCAGCTAAGGTATCTCTATTATAAATGGTCACTAAAAAATTCCTATAAACTTTTTCAACTAAGATAGACTCACCAGTAGGAGTAGAAACAATAAAAGGTTCAAGCAAACACTCCGAAAGAATCCCAAACTTACTAGACACAGAGAAAGTCACAGAAGACAAAGTGGCACCTAGGTCAAGCAATGCATATCAATTAAAAGTAAAGACTCGAAGTATACCTGTAACCATATCTGGTGCAGTCTCTTGATCCTAATGATTACTTATAGCATAAAGGTGGTTCATCCCGTCTCCGGTACCAGCAATAGTAGTACCCCTCTGATGGTTCCCCTTTTGGAGGGGTTGCGGATGACTGAGCTCTACTATTCCATTTACTCCGTATCCTCTTTAGATACTCATAAGTAAAGTGACGAGTTTATCGACACACATAACAAATATCCTTGCCCACATGACACTCACCCTGATGAAACTTACGACACTTGTCACAAAGTGGCTTTCCCCTCGTACTTTGGGTTACACTAGCCTGAGATTGAGCATCCTAAGCCATGTGGTTCTTGAAACTATGAGATTTCTAATCATACTTATTTAGCTGAACGGGTGCACTTGATACAGAATGTTCAGGTGCACTTGCTATAGAAGACGCATCCTAGGATGAGCTCTTTTGAAATAGACATTTAACTGGAGGTTTTGGATGAGTCTTTGTATCTAAACTACTTTCATTGATACTATGACATAGTAGAGTTATTTCTGTACGTATATATGTTCATATTTGATGCTTATTCATTGAGTTATTCTTCTACTATTGAGTTTAATGTGACAATGAGACCAAGTGATTCTCTTGGGGGATAGCGATAGTCTCAGAGTGCCGGCCACACCAAGGGCACCCTCCCGGGGCATAACAAACTTGGTATCAGAGCATAGAGTTCAAAAGTCTTGGGGAGTCTATGAATCCGTGTCTAGTAGAGTCTTATTTATGTGTATGTCATCTACCATACTTCATAAACATAAAACTATAGGACATTAGGAACTGTTACCCTTTCTTGTGATCTAAGTTTGTGCGATAAAGTTGAAAACTCTATAAAATTCTTTTCTGAATCGTGTGTCATGCGATTGCAGATCATGCCTCGAAGATGTGCAGTAACCCAGAGAAATGCCTCAGCTAGCACTGTCAAGAATCCTACTTCAGAGGTTTCTCCTCAAATGGAAATAAGAGGCCGAGGCCGATCGCCCAGGACTACTGGTGTTCCTGTGACACCCACTGCTCCACCTATTCCTACCTCAGAGGTCGAATTTCGAGGAGCCATAGCTATGCTTACCCAGTTAATAGCGTTCAAAGTGGGAATCAGGGTTCACCAGCCCCTAGCTCTAGTTCTATGAGCCCACAGTTGCTTCTAGATTGAGAGATTTTTTTAGGATGAACCTACCGGTCTATACAAGGTCTAAGGTTGAGGAGGATCCATAAAATTTCATTGACGAGATATGGAAGGCGCTGAAAACTATGTATGCCATTGAGACTTAAGGAGTTGAGCTTGCTGCCTACTAACTCAAAGACGTGGCCAATGTTTGGTATAACTAGTGGGAGGAAAGTCGAGGTGAGGATGCTGAGCCTACTACTTGGGATAGTTTGAGAGTACCTTTCTTGATCATTTCTTTCTACAGGAGTTGAGAGAGGCAAAGGTTGAGGAGTTTGTAAATCTGAAGTAGGAAGGGATGACTGTCAAAGAGTATAGCCTGAAGTTTATCCTATCTAGGTATGCACCGAAGATGGTTCCAGATATGAGGGCGAAGATGAGAAAATTTATATCTATGTTGGGTAAACATGTGAAGAGAGAGTGTAAGGAGGTATTGTTGATCCCAGGTATGGACATTTCCAGGATGATGGTGTATGCCCAACAGATTGAGGAGGATAAGAAGAAAGACAAAGAGGAGTATCTGAGTAAGAAGGCCTGATTAGCAGGGTCTGAGTTCAGTCAGAGTAAGTAGAATA
The DNA here is from genome assembly GCA_025642045.1 of Solanum sejunctum. Classification (NCBI taxonomy): domain Eukaryota; kingdom Viridiplantae; phylum Streptophyta; class Magnoliopsida; order Solanales; family Solanaceae; genus Solanum; species Solanum sejunctum. The sequence goes on from JAOTQJ010006086.1 coordinate 10,804, forward strand.
AGGGAGATAAGTCATATTTTCAGAAGAGATCTTCTAGCTATGCACCATCTTCGGCTAGTGCATCAACTCCTAGCCATCAGAGGTCCTAAGGTCAGCTAAGCTTTAGGGCAACAGGGTGCACAGTCTTAAGCAACTGTGACTCTTGGCTCTAAAGGAAAGACACTTTGTGGGAAATATGGTAGGATGCATTTGGGAGAGTGTAGAGATGGAGGAAATGTTTGCTGCAAGTATAACCACCCAAGTCACTTTCAGAGGGATTATCCGATATGGGGCAATAAGGCCCAGACTTCTACCTCAGCACCACCAACGAGAGATAATCAGAGAGGTGCTGCATCAGGGGCAGGCAGTGGGATAAATCATTTGTATGCAATAGGGAATCAATAGGACCAAGAGATGGCACCAGACATTGTGACTGGTATGCTTCGAGTCTTTACCTTTCTTGCTATGCTTTACTTGATCCAGGTGCAACTTGCTCTTTTGTGATGCCATATGTGGCAAACAGATTTGAGATTCTTCCTGAGTGCTTGCTTGAGCCATTTTATGTTTCTACTCCTGTTAGTGAGTTCATTCAATTTGAGATGATTTATAGAGATTATATGGTATCCATCTATCACAGGGATACTCTTGTTCGTTTGATTGAGTTGGAGATGGTTGATTTCGATGTAATCCTTAGTATGGATTGGCTTCACGCCTGCTATGCCTCTGTTGATTACCAAACTCAGACCATCAAATTTTAATTTTCAAATGAGCTTATTATTAAGTGGAAGGGAGATTTTGTTACATCGAAGTGTAAGTTTATTTCTTACTTAAGGGCCCAAAAATTGATCTCTAAAGGATGTATCTATCAATTCGTGCGAGTCAGGTTTGATGATGTTGAGTCCTTTTCCCTTGAGTCTATTCCTATTGTGAGTTTCCTAATGTATTCCCTGAGGATCTGCCTGGAGTCTCTCCTGATAGGGAGATTGACTTCGGAATCGATGTTCTTCCTAACACCCAGCCTATCTCTATTCCACCATATAGAATGGACCTTGTGGAGTTGAAAGAGAAACTAAGGAACTTATTAGAGAAAGGATTCATAAGACCGAGTGTCTCTCCATAAGGTGCTCCGATCCTATTTGTTCGAAAGAAGGATGGTTCTTTAACGATATGCATTAACTACCAGCAGTTGAATAAGGTGACTATTAAGAATAGGTATCCCTTTTAGAGTATTGATGACTTGTTTGACCAACTTCAAGATGCCACTATTTTCTTTAAGATAAACCTCATATCAGGATAATCATTAGTTAAAAGTGAGAGAATGTGACATCCAGAAGACAGTTTTTCAAACACGATATGGTCACTTTGAGTTCTTAATGATGTCTTTTGGGTTGACAAATGAACCTACAACTTTTATGGTCTTGATGAACTGAGTATTCTGATAGTATCTCGACATGTTTGTGATTGTTTTATTGATGACATTTTGGTATGTTTCATTGATGACATTTTGGTATACTCCAGTGATGAGGAAGAGCATACCAATCACCTTAGGATCATTTTGCGAACACTCAGAGACAATGAGTTACATATGAAGTTTTCTAAGTGTGAATTTTGGATCAAATCTGTGGCCTTCTTAGCCCATGTAATTTTAGGAGATGGACTCCAAGTGGATACTCAAAAGATCGATGTGTTCAAGAATTAGCCAAGGCCAACCTCACCAATTGAGATAAGAAGTTTTTGGGGTTTAACTGGCTACCATCGGAGATTTATTGAGGGATTTTCTTCTATATCCACACCATTGACCAAACTGACTCAGAAGAAAGTCAAGCTTCACTGGTCCGACAAGTGTGAGAGGAGTTTCCAAGAGCTAATGAAGAGGTTAACCACTACACCCATGTGCTTGATGGGATGGATGGATTTGTTATCTATTGTGATGCTTCGAGGGTAGGATTGGGGGGGTGTTGATTCAGAAGGGGAAAGTTATCGCCTATGCTTCGAGACAACTTAAGGTACATGAGAAAAATTATCCCACTCATGATTTGAATTTAGCAGCTATAGTGTTTGCTCTCAAGTTATGGCGCCGCTATTTATATGGGGCATATGTGGATGTGTTCACAGATCACAAAAGCCTGTAATATATCTTCACCTAGAAAGAGCTTAATTTGAGGCAAAGGAGATAACTTAAGTCGCTTAAGAACTACGACATGACATCCTCTATAAAGAATCCAACTAAAGGTAATGTGATTGCTAATGCTCTTAGCATGTTATCCATGGGAAGTACTACCCATATGGAGGAGGAGAAGAGAGAATTAGCTAAGGAGGTTCATAGACTAGCATGACTGGGAGTCCAACTAGATGAGTCAAGTGAAAGAGGAGTTCATATGTGCAATAGGTGTGCATCATCCCTAGTAGTACAGGTGAAATAGAAATAAGATCGAGATCCAGTCCTGTTATAGTTGAAGGACAATGTCCATAAGTAGAAGGTGTTATTTTTTGCCAAAGAGAGAGATAGAGTCTTAAGGTATTAAGATAGATTATGTGTTTTAAATATCAACGGGGTTTGAGAGAGGATCATGGCAGAGTCCCACAGTTCAAGATATTCTATCCAACCCAGGGTCTACTAAGATGTACCTTGACTTGAGGAAAGTCTACTGGTGGAGCGGAATGAAGAGAGACATTGCTAAGTTTGTTTCTAGATGTCCAAACTGTCAACAAGTTAAAGTTGAACACTAAAGACCATATAGAGTAGCTCAGAACTTCGAGATTTCAAAATGGAAATGGGAGATGATAAATGTAGACATTGTTATTGGTTTACTAAGGTCTCATAGACAGTATGACTCTATATAAGTGATAGTTGATTGGATAACTAAGTCAGCTCACTTCTTAGCGGTCAAGATGATTGACACTACAGAGGACTATGCTCGGTTGTATATAAGGGAGATTGTTAGGTTGCATGGAGTCCCTTTGTCCATCATCTCAAATAAAGGATCTCAATTCACTGCCCAGTTTTGGAAGTCATTTTAGAAGGGTTTGGGTACGAAGGTGCTCCTTAGCACAACTTTCCACCCTCAGACGGATGGCCAGGCAGAACGTATTACTCAGACATTAGAAGATATTTAAGAGCTTTCATCATTAATTTTAAGGGTAATCAGCATGACCACTTGCCATTGATAGAGTTTTCCTACAACAATAGCTTTCGCTCGAGCATTCAAATGGCCCCATATGAGGCACTTTATGGGAGGAGGTGTAGGTCATTTATTAGATGGTTTGAAGTAAGTGAAGCAGAGTTGATTGGACCAGACTTGCTTCACCAAGCTATGAAAAAGGTGAAAATCATTCGAGAGATGTTGAGGACTGCACAGAGTAGACAGAAATCCTACACAAACGTCAGAAGAAGACACTTAGAGTTTAAGGTCAATTATTGGGTGTATTTGAAAGTATCCACCATGAAGGGTGTGATGATATTTGGAAATAAAGAAAAGTTGAGTCTGGGGTACATTATCCCTTATCAAATCATAAAAAAAGTGAGCAATATGGCTTATGAGTTAGAACTACCCCCAGAGTTAGAGGCCATCCACCTGGTCTTCCACATTTCTATGCTTAAGAAGTGTTTAGGAGATCCATAGTTAGTAGTGCCTGTCAAGAGTATTGGAGTGAGAGACAGTCTGAGTTATGAGGAGATCCCTGTCCAAATCCTTGATCACCAGGTTCAAAAATTGAGAAATAAAGAGATTGTATCTGTCAAAGTATTGTGGAGGAACCAATTTATAGAAAAAGCTACTTGGGAAGCGGAGGAGGATATGGAGGCCAAATACCCTCACTTATTCAATGAGTGAGTTGATAGTGAGTATTCTTCCTCTAAATTCTTGAACTTTCTATTCCTTGAGTCTTCCTTTGGTTCTTAGTAGGCTAGAGTTCTAGAGTTCGAGTGAGGATTGATGTGATGCATTGATTGTTTAATTATTTACTTGCTAAGTTTCTTGCTTTATTGATTGCACGAGTAAGTTAAGAGCTGGTTGATTGTTAGAGCCCCTAGATTCAAGTTACTCATCATTAGAGGATAAATGATCCCAAGAGGGAGATATTATAACACAACCCTCATATGTACCTATGTTTCAAGCCTCATTCCTATATGTGGAAAGTGTAATAGAGTCATAAGAGACCTCTAGTACTTAGACGAGTTCAAGACTATCCTATAACTTAAGTTTTGAGTATTGGATTATATGAGGGTAAACTTTAAATGATCATAACTTTTAGCACACAAAGAGCTGGATGGCCCATTACATACCAAATGAAAGTCCTTTGAATTAGTTTTCCAACGCAACTAGTTTTACCTTATTTTGAGTTCGGAGTTAAAATTTATGTCCATTTTACTGAAGCCTATAAGTGTAGAGTTGCACCTACGAGAGCCAGTTATGAGTCGTAATTCGGACTATGACCCATATCTGCAACTCATAGAAAATATCAGAAAACTATAGATTTCAGCCCCAAATTTTATGACCACCTCCTACGAGTTGTAGCATGGGCTACGAGACATAATGTGAGCTCATAACAAGTTCTAGAGTCTCAAAAAATTGGGCCAAAAGTTTACGAGAGGTTTCTTACGAGCCATAGGACCATCTACGAGTCGTAAGGTGGCCCGTAGGCCACTTTTGATAGCTTTTTAAGTAAAGTTATTTTGGTACTTTCCCACCATTCCTAAGCAAAAGGTCAATGTTTTTATACCTAAATAAGCCCCAAAACATATCAGATGGCCTCTTTGGTGTTAAAATATTCTCTAGCGCATTGAAGAGAAATTCAAGAGAGGAAGAGGGGCTAGGGTTTGAAGGAGAACTTGAGAAATCTTCCAATTTCTTCTAAGATACTTCAAGATTCTACACTTCCAGGTATGTAAGGCTTACCTAATTGTGGGTCCCTTTCTTCACACACCCTTTTCTATTATCTTGAGTCAAGATTTGAGGAAAGTTGAGATTTTTGAGAAATTTCTTCTATTTTAATGTTATACCTTTATATTTGAGGAAAGTTGAAATTTTTGAGAAATTTCTTCTATTTTAATGTTATACCTTTATATTCATCATAAGATCTTATTTTACATTACATTACATGAGATAAGTCCTATGTTTTCATGATCATAAATGTGAGATGTTTACATGTATTTTCATTCGTGATAATATGACGCCCTTATTTACATGTTTCTATGAAATTTTATGCATAAATTGAGCATATTGAGTTGGATAAATTGAGTATATTGAATTGAGTGGATTGATGCACATTGATTTGAGTAACTTGATTATACATGAGAATGAGGAATATGTCGCATTGAGACACGTACATTATGATACTTGATGTCTTAATTGTATTGCATGACGAGTTGCTTAAATGAGTCTAAATGACCATTTAAGTCTAAGTTGAGCTAATCATTTGCATTGATTGATTGAATTATTAAGTTGAGTTATGAGTTAATGATGAGATGATGATGATTTGAGTTATGAGTTGATGATGACTTGAGTTATGATGATGAAGATGAGTTAATTAATGAGTTGAGCATATTTTCATCTTGAGAAAAGTATCGAGCACCGAGCGGGGAGCGAGTATACTTCTACTTTAACCCACAGTACTATATTGCTAACGTAGGATAGTCGTTACAGTTAGTCTGATGGCTCTTGTCCCGCAAGTGGACACTTATTATGGATTCAAGAGAGAGTTGATTGCCCTTTTCCGTGGCAAGTTAAGGGCGAAGGGCGTGGCAACGATACTGATTCATTATGCATCACCTAACTTAAGGTGGTGGGATGAGGATGTCGGTTAAGAGAAACTCCCAAGCAATATTGATTGATCATGATATTTCAAAATGAGTCTAATTATCATATGCATATTTTTAAAGCATGATTTACTTCAAATGTGCATACACTGAGTTGAGCATGAGTTGTTGAATTAAGATGAATAAGTCAAGCCTTATTTTCTTGAGCCATTTTACATACCAGTATATTCTATGGACTGACGTCCATTTTGGGCCTACATCATTTTATGATGCAGAAACAACAGATAGAGGGTTTCAGTACGTGCATCGTTGAGGTCGGATCAATACACCCCTCGAGCTTGGAGAGCCCTCCTAGTATCTTAGAGGAGCCCTTTTATCTTTCATTATTATTGAGTACTTTTCTTTCTTTGATTGAGGTGCCCATGGTCTGTTATGGCACATTTCTAGACTGATGAGTAGAGGCTTTATAGACATTTGAGTGGAGGTTTTGGATGAGTCTCTGTATCTAAACTATTTTCATTAATACTATGACATACTAGAGTTATTTCTATATGTATATATGTTTTATTTGATGCTTCTTCATTGAGTTATTCTTCCGCTATTGAGTTTAATGTGACGATGAGACAAAGTGGTACTCTCGAGGGCTAGCGATAGTCTCTGAGTACCGGTCACGCCAAGGGTACCCTCCCGGGGCGTGATAATGCCCTTGTAAAATTTAGTTATTACAATAATACCATTATATATATATAATTTTTTTAATTATTATTATTATTGAATAGTCAATTAAGCTGTATTTTTAATTTCATCATTCAATGTCTATTTCAGTTATTATAATTGTTGGTTAACTAATGAAAGAATAATAAACTAAAAACTTTTGATTTTCTCCCATTACCAATTTAACTAGATAATGAATCATCTCATTTGTTATCTTAATTTTTTCTCACAAATCAACTTAGCATAAATTGAATAGTCATTCTAAAGTATGTATAATCCTTTCGTGGCTCTTCTTTAGAATATATAATAGTGACAAGTTGAAGATTTATATAAAGGTATCTCATTTTATTTGGTTTATTTTTTATGAATAATCATGAATATATATATATATATATATTCTGTATGTTTTCAAGCACTATCATATAATGTGTCATACTGAAAATCTTTTTAGTACTTATAATAGTTCAAATCAAATTGATGGACTATATTATGCTACTCTATGTACTTTATGTTTGTAAATATTTTTTGCAACAAGTATGTATAAAATTTGTGACTATTACATCTCAAAATTGATTTGTGTCAATTCAAAGAGTATTTTGTATTGTACTTCTTTATCTTTGTCTCAAAAATTATTTTCAAGATCCTTACTTTTGTATAAGATTTCATAGTTCCGGATGAATCCATATGCTTTTATCTAATAATATCAAAATGTAACTCATTCTACACTTGATTTTATAGATTCTAACACTATATAATTATTTATCATTCAACAAGTAATTGGTTTGAATAGTCAAATTGTTCAACAATATCAGCTTGTACTATTGCATTTGAATATTTTTATTATTTATTTCTATAGGTATACTATTTTCTTAGGACATATGTGCAAAGCACGTGTTCAAGAATTAGTAAATTAAAAAATATAAAATATATTTTTATCAATTTTAGAGAAAATAGTCAAAAGCCCCCCTAACTTATACTCGTATTTTCAATTACACACTTTAACTTCACGGGAGTCCTCTCACCCCCTTGGAGTATTTAAAATTGAAATTGTTTGTCACACCCCACCCCGGGGGTCGTGACCAGTGCCCGATAGGGGCACGCAAACACTTACCAAGCCAGATTCCTTTATAACCTAGCCCGAAATTCTACAGAAATTTCGGCAGAGTTTCCTCTGTTTTATTGACTAACCGCACCTG
>JAOTQJ010006107.1:0-18447 GCA_025642045.1 Solanum sejunctum
ATGGGATCTATGTTCATTCCTTGCTACACTTATGCTAAATTAACTTCATCCTTAACTTTTGAGTCTTTAGAATCCATAAATGGTGTTCGTTTGAGCGGAAGTTAAATAGTTTGCAAAACTATAGGTTCAAATTGTTACGAAATTACAAACGCGTACAACTTTCGATAGAAATTCTGAATCACTTTAAAATTGTTTTGAAGCCTATTCTATTGATGTGCGTAATGGGGATTAAGTAAGTTCCTTTGAAATTACCTTTATGTGTAAATTTGAGCAACTTTGACAATATTCATACATAAATAGCTTCTTGAGTTCAAAAATGAATATTTTGCATATCACTAAGCTTATGAAATTAGTTTTTTATGCATGTGATTCTGATGACTCTATTCGTGCCATTATGGTCTCGTTCCCCGGTTCCCAAGACGGCTATTATCGTGCGTAGGTATAACTATATGTGTATATGTATATATATATTTCGAAGTAGGTTGGATACGACAGTTCGGTTTGCCCATGGGCCGACTTTGCTTAGTTTGGAGACATAAGGAGCTGGACTTGGGATATGTTGGCATCATGACGTGTGGGTGCTGGGCCTCGTTCACCCCGGCTCACGTGAGTCTGTGGCCGCTGTTCGCCTAGGCTCACTTATCAGGCATGATGACCTCTACACATTACGATACGTGAGTGCTTGGCCGTTGTTCGCCTCTGTTCACCTATCCTATGATGTGAGTGCTAGGCCGCTGTTCGCCTTGGCTCACTTATGCTGCAGTTGGGACTTGTGTTAGAGATTTCGGGGATTTACAATTTCTGGTGTTATGCTGTGGTATGGCGCGAGTTTGGAGGTCGCCATTGTCCCCTTCCGATATGCATTACTTTGATATTTTAAATAAAGAATTATTCTAATGTTTGCATGCAGGTTTGGCTCATATATTTTTATTGGGATTATTACTCTCATTTATATTTCATACTTTCCCCTTTACATATTCGGTACGTATTTCGTACTGACCCCCTTTCTTTGGGGGGCTCCATTTCATGCCCGCAGGTACTGATGTGCAAGCTAGAGAGCCACCTTCTTAGGATATCTGTCTACCGTTGAAGTGCTCCCTTTGCCTCGGGAGTAGATTTTTGGTATATACATGTATACTTATTTTATGTGTTTTGCATTCATGTATATTCGAGGGTATGACGGTGCCCTATCTCGTCCTATGATTCAGTTCGTATGTGTAGAGGTCTGTGGATAGATGTGGTTGTGGGATATTACATTTGGTATGACTACGTATGTATGATACATTTGTTGGACAGGTCTACCGCAGCGTGACCTTGTCGGCCCGCATACATATGTGTATAGATATTTGTTGTATGGTGGGTTTGTTGTCTGCAGGTTTGGTTAGTCAGTAAAACAGATGAAACTCTACCAAAATTTCGATAGATTCCTTAGCTATTATAGTTGGAAATTCATTTTAGTATTTGTCTGGGTGCCCAATCGGCACTAATCACGGTCCGTGGGTTGGGTCGTGACATGTATATAAAATCAAAGTAAATATAACACATAAATCAGAAACTACTCATGCTAACTTTATTCAGCCCACAAAATTAACATATACATATAGATGAGATTAGATAGTATTTCAGTGATAAAGGAGTACCTTTATTATTATACTTTCGAAAAGAAATATTTGTTGTAGTACGGTGAAAACTCAATTGTTAAAATTTCAACGTGTCTTGAATATCGACTGGAGCCTCAAATGACGACCACTAACGAGATAATTTTAGTCAACTTTCGTGGGTGCTCTTGATAGATTAATTTCCTTGAGAATAAGAAAAGTCAGAGAATTTCTTTTTCTGAAGAGTAATATTTTTTCTCTTTCTTCTATATTCATGAAGAAAGAAAAAAATTAGGATAATTGAAGAAGAAAGGACAAAAAGAAACATTGGGGTCCCAAGGAGAAAAAGGAAAAGAAAATCATTTAATGAGTGCTTTTTTTAAAAAAAAAAAACGTGGGAAAAGGAGGAATAGCAAAAATAAAGGAACATTAATTTGAGATTATTTTGGGTAAAATAACATTTTTTACAAGAAAGCAAACAGATTGTGGAAAATTTTTTCAAATAAGAAAAGATTTGACAAAATTTAAAAATTTGAATGTAACTGAAGTTAAACAAAATTCTATCAAAAATATATAAGATATATAACTATTAAATTATTAATTAAACTTATATGATTAATTCACTAATTATATTTAGTGTAAAAAAATGATCAAAGTTATTTACGATAAATCGATAACTTATAAAGTTTTCTTATTCAAACATTTAAAAAATAAAAATAAAAGATAAACGTCAGAAGTGAATAAATAATAATAATATTCTTGTATGAATGCTAAAATGTACAATTTATCCGGTAAAAACTAAAATATAAACTTATGTGTATGACAAAAATATAAATTCTTGTTTTAAAAATAAACTTAGTCAATCGAATATTCAAATAACATAAAAAAAGTTAAGGGGGGTCAAAATTGGGTGTCAACACCATGTAAACATAAAAAATATTTAACCTATATAAGATGAAAGATTTATTTAAAAATGATATTGAATAACTAAAACAAGAAAAGAAAATAAAAAACTAATAAAGTAAAGGGTAAAAAAACATAAAAAACTAATAAAGTAAAGGGTATTTTTGTAAACAAATATCATATTCTTAAAATTAATGTAACAAACCAAACACCTAATAAAAAATAATCTCAGATAACTTATCTCATTATAACTTGTATTCAAACCAAACGTCCCCTTACACTAAACCTCTGACGGTAATGGTCTCTTGGCAGAGCGACATTTATTTTATCAAGGGCATCGATCACATGAATTGCATTGTATGCTCTTGTCAACTCCATTCCCTTGCTAGCCTTAAAAGTAGAAATGCTCATACAATCATGCTACTTGCATAACATATTACCTCGAACAGAAAACTTCAGTTTAGGAAAATCAATATTTGAGGCTTCATTCAATTCCTTCTTTATCTCTTGGAAGCCTTTACCCACTCTGTGATTAAATTGAACTTCATTTCTTTTTCTAGAAGTTTGCACACAGGTCCGGATATTTGTGAGAAGTCATTGATTAATCATATGGCTAGTGCATAGCATGAATTGCATACGCTTAAAAGCATAAGTACCGTATAAACATGTAAAATTCTTTTTCTCATAATTTACTGGGCTATGACTATTTGATTCTAACTCGAATAATCATCCCAAAAGTAATAATAATTTTGGTCGATAAGTCTATCCAACATCTGATCAATAAAGATAATCAGATAAAGAGCTTTATAAGTAGCCTCGTTCAACTTTCTATAATCCTTACATATTCTCCACCCAATACTGTGTGAGTAGGGTTAGCTTATTTTTCATATTGATGATCACCATAGATTTTATTGGACATGGATAATCCATTTTCCATCAGAAATTGAATAAATAATATCCGAATCTAACCACTTGATTACTTCTTTTCTAACCAAATCCAACCTCATTTGCTCCAAAATTCTGGGCTTGAACTCTTCTTTCATATAAATATTATGCATATAGAATATAGTGCTGATTCCTTGGATGTCCAACTCCTGCAACTTAGAGCCTACGACTTCACGGGAAACTTCCACCTGCAATAAAAATTATTGGTAATGTTTATTTTCCCCCAAGAATGTGTGAGACATATGTGTCTTAATTTATAGCTTGGGAGCTTTCTTAATAGATACCTGGAGGGGTTCTATCAAACATCTAATATTATATCAACATCTAATAATTGTACCAAATATAATGTTTGAGCGATAACAAATTGCCCAATAGCGATCTCTATTGTAAAATTGGTTTAATCCTTTAGCTTAGTTGAGAATTTATTTTTAAATCTTGACGTGCACGTCCATGTGAGCGCAACTATCACATAATTTGTCAGGCAACTTTTATTTATAACTTTGTCTTCTATACACTTGACGTATTTTGTGACTCCTTGCAAAACATCAATTAGAGGAAGATTGATGTGGACCTCTTCCAGTAAGGCCATAAACTTCTTGAAGCTAGCTTCCTCTTTATGCTTTTTCAATTTCAAAGTGAATGGAGGTTGCAGCCTTACTATAAAAGTTACTTCATAGATCATAACTTGCTAATTGATTCAATCGACATCTCTTTTGTCTCATCAGATCTTTGCACCACCTTTTGTAGCATAAGCTCCTTCATATTTGTACCATTGTAGGTACAATTTATAAACTACATTTGTGTACTTGGGGTTAGGATCTTTATTTCTTGGTACGCCTCTATGGTCTTGTCTTTTGAGCATTAGCAATCTGACTCATGTTTTTTTTTTAGATTTCTTATCGTTTACTCTTGATTTTTATGTTAGCTACCATCATTACATGATCAAACATGAATTTTTCAACGTCTCCTCTATATTATTTTGTTGACCATGTGATCATGTAACATGTAGTTACTACTGATTTGATAAGCATTCTGCCTTTGATTTCCACCTATAGGAAATTTGGATGGTTGCACTAGTTTTGCTTATATGTGTTACCATAGAATTGGTTTCTACCTCTCTTGTGCATTACCTACAATTTTTAGAGAATCGGGATTAGCTCCACATAATTAAAATAATCTTCTCTATACATTTTTGCACCAAATTAGGAGTTATTGTAAATGATCTTGAATGTCATTTCAGAACTTTTTTTAAAATAAAATTATTATTTTATCCCTCTCGATAGTTGCTTTGAGCCATGTTTGATTATTTTACGAGTTTGATTATGGAGTTCTATTACAAAATTGTGAAATTTAAGAAGTTGTTGAATTTTGGAGGCTTTAAGTTATTCAAAACTTATTTTTCGTAATAATAGAGTGAGAAATGTCATAATGAAATTCCGTCAGTTCCATCAACTCTAAAATATAGAATTTGGTTCAGTAAATTGTTGATTTTAGATTCAGAGTTATTTTATGGATTTGAGGTATTAAGATGGAATTAAGATATTTTTAGCCTTAAAGTTGACTTTGATCGACATTAGGGGTTTAAACTCTAGGATGAATTTTTGAAGATTTCATTGGATTGAAGGATGATTTTAGGCCTAGGAAGGATCTTGGTTGAATATTCGAAGGTTTCAAAGGCATTTTGACTGTCTTTAGCAAAATTTAATTTCATTGCAGCTAAATGTATTCCAGATCAAGAAGACTTTGAGTTCATATTTTGATGAATTTCAAATTAAGAAGCCTTCAAATCGATATTTTGATGATTTCATTGAATTCAAAATGCTGAATTTAGTAGAATAGCATATTTGGAGTTCTAAATGAATCTCCAGAATCCATTCCATAAGTTTTGTGTTTTGATGTTTGCTGAGTTCTAATGTTTGATACATCCTTATTCGTATTCACAGATCAGATGTTTGTGTTCTTGATGAGCATTATGTAAGGACTTTTAAATTCATGGAGGCTGAACTGCATTCGCAAAGTCTTGGTAAAACTTGTTCTTCGTATTTATAGAGAAGGGGTTGCATACATGAAGGATCAGGCTCGACGGACTCAACATTTGTGGAGTTCCTGACCATGATCGTATAGAGCAATTGACTTAGTAATCTTTTTTATTTTTCAAAATTAGGGTTCTTCTCCATTTAACTATTTTTAGACCCTGTGAGCTTGGTAGGGGTGATTTCAAAAAGGATTTTTAAGATAAAACGATCGGGTAAATTATTTTAACATAGATTCTTTGTTTTCCATTAATTGTTTTGTGATTTTGACCTCTAATTCTTGATTATTAACTTCAAAGTTGGTGGATGTTTTCCAAGAAATTTTTATTAGAATTGGGATTGTGAACTCATTTTGACTATTATTTGAATTGGTTTTCAGTGGTGAGTTTCAAATCTTTTGAGCCATCGAATTTTATGTAAATTTTTATATTTATCCACAGTTTTTTGGGAATAGATTTTCGGATCATTCTAAATCCATTCATAAAAATTTATAATTTGGGTGTCATTGTTCTTTTATTCTTTTTGTGATGTCATATTTGAATAGATCATATTGATTTAGTGGCCCAACAAAAAAGGAAAGCTCAAAGCACCAGAGTGATTTGGTTACTTCCTTAAGACAAGTGGGCTTCGTAACTCTTTGTTAAGTATATTGAACTGTGTATGCTATTACATGCTTGGGAGAACTTGGGATTGGTGAAGAGTTTTGTATACATGGTCATAGACTCATACATGAGTCATAGAATAGCCTTCTAGCAAAAGTTCCTAGATGGTCAAATTATGCTTGATTTTCATGAAGAGACAGGACAGACCATATATAAAAGATAGTATAAGCCGCAGATAAATGATCATGATTAAGATTGACACTATGCAAAAGTGACCATAATTTCCATGAAGGGATCTCATGATCCAATAAAAGGTTCCATGGACCAAAGAATTGGCCTATGGAAAATGCCCTGATCATGCACACTTTCAATCCACAACAATAGATGATGAGCTATAAATTGATCTATGGTCTATAGATGTATTTGAGGAAGGTGCCAAATTTAGTTTTTTCTAATTCGATTTGGATTTGATTTTTTTTTTTGTAAATAGATCTTTCATATTTTATTTGTTAGTTTATTCTATCTTTAACTATTTTATGGTATGAAGGAAAGGAGTATTTCATACTTTTGGCTTTCGTTCTTGGTTTTGGAGATTAATTATACTTTGTTCGTGACATTTGAGTTTTGAATTTTTATTAAAGATTTCATATTTTATTTATTCAACTTGTAAGTATCTGATTATTTTTAAATTATTTGTCATTTATCATTAACTTATAAGCATGAGTAGCTAAGTCCATAATTAGGATTGTGAAAACTATGAAGAATTAGCAAGGTAGACCTAATTAATCCTTGGATAGTGTGTATGCACGTGTTGTTTTTCTCTTTATTTTATTTATTTTTTTAATAGTTACAAATGTTAGAATTCATCTAATTCTAAGAGGGGTGCTGAACGAAAAAGGAAATAAAACAATAGAGATTCGATCTACTAACCTCATTGTTTAATTAGTTTGATTATCCCGTCCTAGGGCCTTGCTAATATCTAGGATAATAATAAAGTTATTAGTGTTATGCCAGTAGACTGATCAAGTCACAAGGTGAGATTCATCTATTTAAGGGGCTAACCACTTAGAAGAGACCCAACTTACTGATCATACATGCTACACACTAGATATAGTTAAAACTATAAGGTCGTATTGATTTATGCATTCATAGATATCACAATACCCTAATCTCATTTTGTATTGATTTTAAAACACTTTTAGTTAATAAGTTAGTTTATAGTTATTTCTTTACATTAAACGTTTTCTTAGAAATAATCTAAGAGTACAAATATGCATAATCAAGTTAAATTTAAATCATATTCCTTGTGGATCGGATCCCAATCTTATTTAGGTCTATATTTGAACAATGGCCACTTTATAACTCAAGAGGGGTGTAACTTGGGCATATTAATACCAATATTGTGATGATAATTTATGAGTATTAGAGGAAATAGGTGATAAGCCACATGAGCCATGTCAACTTCATTCTTGAGAGGAAAATACGTGATGGGTCACATGCGTCATGGCAGATTCACATTGAAACAAAATAGAGGATGGGCCACATGAGCTATGGAAGATTCATATTGAGAAGGAATAGGGGATAGGCCACAAAAGCTGTGGTAGGTTAATGTACTAATAAGTTTCGCATGATTCTTGAAATAATGATTCAACGAGTGGAATATCATCCGGATAGCCATGCAATGCTCTATAATTGACATTTCACTCCATTCAATTACAAATCATACTATTGGTGATTTACGTGAGTATTGTTATGGAACTTATGATTGATAATACATGAACTTCTACGTTGGTAACATATACCATTTAAGGCATTCTTGTATGTATTATGTTTTATACTCCATATGAACTATTAGGTTGGGTTGATTGTTATGTAGGTTATAGTTTGAAGAGGTTCGTATGGAATGTTATGGGTACTCATGTTCGATATGTCTTTACCTAGAGTTATTTGTTTGCTTACTGAGTACCCTGTTTGGTTGGTACTCATCCTAGCTTTCTACACTTATGTAGGTTTTGAGCGCAGATCCTTATGATTACTCCTTCTACCCTTCTAAGTCTGAGGCTTTGGTGGGAGAGTTAGTGGGGTAGTTCCTTGTCACCTCGACGGATATCTCTTACTCTTTATTTATGTTTTTGTTCTACTTTAGAAACAATGTCATTAAGAATATATATCTTTCACATCTATTATACTACACTAGAGGCTTGTACATACGAAAACTAGTTCTTAGTCAATTTTAAGTTACGATTATGTTTATCAGATATATTAAGTTAGACTTATCCTTGCTTTCATTTTACTTCTTCACTTCATGGTTTGTTGGATATTAGACTTACTTATCTTGGTGAGTTAAGACAAACGCTCTCATACTCATTTTTTTAATCGTGACAAAATGATATCAGAGCTAGATTCATAGGTCTCATGTATGTACAAGTCAAGTCTAATAGAGTCATGAGGATTTGCATAGAGATATCCATTACTTATCTTTGAGAAGCTATGAAGACGGTTAGGAAACTCACTTTTTGTTCTTTTATTCTTATCATGCATGGTTACTTTCACCAGTGTTGCGTTGTCACATGTCCTTTTTGACAAATGGTTAGGACTGTAGCTATCATTATTGAAAGAGGAGGAAAGGCAGTACTTGAGCATGTTGTTGAGACCTCACCTAGGGGTAGAGGTAGGGGCGATGCGATGGGGGAGAGTTTATGCCCATTGAGTGTCCCCAGTGAGAGGCCATGACAGAGGTGCCTCACCTTAGCCAAAGATTAAGGCTATAGAGGACTAGGTCCCTTTAGTTTTTGCAACTACACTATTGCTTCAAGATACTTTATTGAGGGGGTTGGGTGTACTCAAGAGTTTCACTTAGGGTGGTAGCACGACAAGTGCACCAAGGGGTTCTCAGATTAGAATAGGGGATCAGACCCTAGAGCTATTTCAGGCTCTAGTAAATTAAGGTTGTGGGGCAGATAATATTAGATCTTAGGGTTAAGGATGATCCTACACCAGTATTTGGGGTTCAAGGTGTACCTTTGGTTGTATTAGCTAAGAATGAATAAAGGTACAATAGGTTAAAGAAGATAGACCCATACCACAATTTGATTTCTTACGTCATGATGGCACCTACCATAACTCACCAGTAGGTAAGCCAACCCATAAGCCAGAACTATAAGTAATGGGTATAAGGGCAAAAACTAATCGAATCAACATATAAGAGACAATAAAGGAGAATAAAAGTAGGAAAGAACTAACTAAATATATAAAAAGATTCCTCCCAGAACCTAAAAGTCAATAGTGTAGAGTTGTTATACCCAAAACAAAGAGTACAAGTCCCAAAAGTGAACCAAAATAATTATAAGATCTGGCTAGTCCCAAAGTATATAAAAAGATGGACCATCAAGATGAAGGAGACATAAATTATCCAAAAACACCAAATGTTCACCTTGGTCTCCGATGTCGGCTACTACAAGCTCAATCTATCAATGTCGGTGACTGGTGCTCGTACCTATATCAGGAAAGGAGATGTAGAGTATAGTACGAGTACCAGATAAGAAGGTACCTAGTAGGCATCGTAGGTTGACTGAGCAAGATAGGTGAAAATAGTATGAAGTATAGAAATCAAACCTAAACAGGTAAAAATATCTAAAACAAGAAAAGGACCATACTAAGAACAAGCTAAACTAGCTAAGAGATCTACACTAACTACACATGGCCGAGACATGCATGCTTAATTTAAAGTAATATTCGAGCAAACCCCTATAAGCACGCCAAGTGCACAAAATATCTATACTAACATGGTTAGGAGCTAGGGTTCTCCTGGAGTAAGTGCTCTAGGGTTCATAATTCTATAGAAGCGAGGCCTCATACCCTAATGACTAGGCAATTATAACTCTATAAAAGTGAGGCCTCGAACCTTGATGCTCTAGAAAAATATAACTTTGTAAAAGTGAGGCCTCGAACCCCAATCCTAGAAAATCATAACTCTGTAAAAGTGAGGCCTCGAACCTCGATTCTCTAGGAAGACATAACTTTGTAAAAGTGAGACCTCAAACCACAATACTTAGAAAATAATAACTTTGAAAAAGCAGGGCCTCGAACCCTAATACTCTAGGCAAACATAACTATGTAAAAGCGAGGCATCGTACCCCAATACTTCCTAGTTATGGACAAATCAAGAGAGGCAAGGACTCAAATCCCTACTGCTCTAGGTAATCATAACTCTGTGAAGGCAAGGCCTTAATCCTCGATGCCTAGGTAATCAAAACTCTGTAAAAGCGAGGTCCTGAACCTCGATGCCTAGGTAATCATTATTTTGTAAAAGTGAGGCCTTGAACCCTAATACTTAGGTAATCATAATTCTATAAAAGTTAGGCCTATGCCTAGGTAATCATAATTTTGTAAAAACTAGGCCTCAAACCCGGATGCTAGGTAATCATATAAAGGAGGCCTCAAATATCGATGCCGAAGTAATGGTATTTCTGTAAAAGTGAGGCCTTAAACCCTAATGCCTAGGAAATCATAATTCTATAAAAACAAGACCTCGAACCCTAATGCCTTACATGAATAGTCGAATGAGGGGCCGAATCAAATACTTTCTCTACAGGGGCCTACTTATCACCAATACTTTCTTTCCATACTTAACCAAGTCCAAAATTACATACATAAGGTATGAGGCCTTTCCACCGTATAAAATGATTCATTAACTCCACTTGACCTTCAACTAGAATTGTGACAAGCCAATTACAACGTTTAGGATCATCAACGTACATCAACAAAGTGCATGGAGTCAATATTTCCATCGAGTATACCACTTTAAAGTGAACAGAGTCAACGTAACTATCGAGTCATACTTTCTTACCCAACGAATGAGGACACATAACCGTCGAGTCATCAATCAAAATCAAAACCAAACTCAAAAAGAGAGTTTAACTGCCTTCCTTCTTGGATAACTGATACAACGAGTACCAACATACGAATCTGGGCACCCCAATTATGGATGATGAGGTTCAAAGAGCATAGTTACTGCCTAACTAAGGTCTAGCTACAGACTCTAGTCTCCTATGCCATTCTACAAGGATCTAAGCCCACCAGAGCGACGTCGGGGCATCTAAGGCAAGTTTCCAATACCTATACTAAGGCTACCATACTTTACATTACCAAAAATAGGAATAAACACTAATAACCAAGATATTAAGAAAAAGCAGAAACCGTATGCTTGCAATTACCCTCAAAACCCACAAAGGAGCCTAAAATATGCTACGAATACTAAAGTGTACAAGTAATATATCTACCTCTAATATTCATACAACTCTAATAGGCTTTCAAAATGCTAACAACACAGCGAAACAGTACCACTAATATAATGTAAGCTAATAAGATGGTATACATGCTCACGACCACCCAAAAATATTGATAAAGGGCTAAATTATAAATTCTAATACCTCACATATACATAAGCTACCTCCCTCAAATTCTAGATAATTTAGCATGATTTCACATAGTCTAGCTCAATCTAGAAGAAAGGAAACCAGAGCCTACCTGTAGGCCAATCCATGTCTATACTGGAGATTTTCCCTTTTGAATGACCTTAGAATGTTTTCATGCTATCAAAAACAAATTCACAACGTCATTACAGTCATTTTGACACTAAGTTCACATAAAATAGAGATAGACTAATTTTTGAGGCCTAAAATGAGAAATGTGGGATTCGCATCCAAAATTCTGGAATTGACCCTAAAAAACTAGTCTAAATCATCATTCCTAGAGTAACTAACCATTTAGAAACTTAATTCTATCCAAAAACACCAAGAAATAATTATACAACAAAAGCCTTAAAATTTTGGCTAAATGTCCGAAAAAGACAGAAGTTGTAGGGGCAATTTAGTAGAAGCAAAGTGCTAAAATTCAAAACCAACCACTCCACGATTATTCTCGCAAAATTCCACCAAAACAAACCAAAAGATTACTGAAAATAGTCTCCAAATGCCTATGTTATCACACCTTAAAATTAGCCAAAATCCATTTCAAAAATTCACTATACAACAACTAAAATATGATTTTACCTTAAAAAATGCCTCAATTCAGACTTCTAACCTCACCAAATGAGTTCCTCATGAAAATCCTTCAGTTTAAACCCAAGAATCACTTCACTTGAACATGAAATACTCCTCACATTTAACTCCGAAGTTTCCAAAAATTCTGTCCTAAAATCCATTCAAACCAGAAGAAAAAGTCAAATATTTACCTCAGATGGAGTGCCAATGATCAATTCTTACACTACCTTTACATTCCTCTTGAAAATCCACGTGAAATGAACCCTTGAATCACATAATTTGAGCTCCAAATGCTCAAGAAATTGCATACAAAGTTTCCAATGCAAGCTGAAAATAAAAGGTTGCCTTCATAAAGAGGTGTGGGTGCACCAGATATGGTGCACCAACAAATCATTTCTATTTTAAGGACCCCAATGGGGCTCTCAAAACTCATTCAGAACCCTGTATGCACTAATGAACTATGCAACCTTACCAAATTTGACATTTCAGACTTAATGGCGCGATTAAAATTTTCATATGAGATCGTTACAACTAAATATAGGTCCCACTCTCATGATTGTCTTTAGTTAATTCACCAAGAGATTTGGAATAATTCTAGAAGCCTCGAGAACTGAGCGAAGGGCCATTCTACATCAAACTTGATATTTCAAAATTAATCGCATTGTCAAAATTTTCATTTGTGCATGTTTTCTAGGAATGTTGACCAAAGTTAACCAGTGGCCAATTTTGAAGGCTAAATTGCAAAACTCAATACAAATTCACACTGAAGGTCTTGGTTCTCGAGCAAACAATGCTTCTAGCCTAATTTGGCCATTCCGCAGCTGATAAAACAATCAATATTCTTTTCGAGCCTATTTATCTACATTTTGCATAAAAGTTAATTTTTTAGGGTATAAGACTTTCCAAATCATAAAAAATTGCACAATCCCTAAAGAACAATCAGACAATCAAGCTACTAGTGTCAGCAGGTTATAAATAATGTGGAGTCACTGTAGTAACACTCTAGACAATAGAAATGATATAGTGTAGGCAAAATGACCTAGAAGGTCCTTACAACATCCACTACTAAAAGAACTTTCATTCATAAAAGCAAAGACAATCACAATCTTAAGATCGAAAATGCAAGGACGTCCGACCCGGATTCTTTGCTAGGACCACAGGCATTTCGGTGAAGCCAACGATGCCAGGATAGAGCTTCAACTTAGAGAAAAAACACTAACTTACTCTAGAAACTGCAAAACTCTTCCAAATCCTTCTTCCTCACCATGCTCCCCCTAACTATACAAGAAATACCTAAAATCAGTAGAACCACCTGAGAAAACCAAAATCAAGTCGAGATTGCCAAGTTGAAAAATATAGAAGAATAGAAGAACTTAAATAGTTCTACTATCACAAATAACTACCTTAACTCTAAAATTCATCATCTCTACCTATTAGAAGCATCATATCGATCCCTATTTATTCTGAACAATCCCAAAGCAGTTTGTATCTTATCCATCAACCTCACATTACCAGTTTATGATGAATCATATGCAACCTCTAAATATTATAGAACCATAATGATTAGCATGAAGAATCTGACTTAGAGTAAAAGCTAAAATCATGCTTGTCCCCAGAAAATATTCACTCAAGTTGACATACTACTTCCTGAACTAACCAGTCCTCACAATTAAGCACCCTACTGACGACCATGTTTCATCAGACTCTACTCAAGTGACCACCTATCACCCAATAGACTTCTAGGAACTGACATTTTAGGCCCATAAGCTGACGTTCCACTAAAATCAAATTAACTGCTCTAATCTAAGATCTACTAAGCGTGAAACTAACAACAAACACACAACAATTGCTCAGAGGTGACCCTACCAATATTGACTTCACTCAATTAACATTATAACTACCAAACATAACAAAACTAATGATTTTAAGCTAAGTCACCCTTTTTTGATGCTAATACCTCTACTATAATCTAGGAATAGTAGGTCAAAGCCAATGATAGGCTTTGTCAAAGGAGCAGTAATAGCCCGATAATGCCAACTCTAATCAACTAACGTTGCAACTAACAAGCATGCCAAATGAAGCTTCTGTAGGACAATCATGAGTTTAAAAACTCCATGACTTACTTTGACCCCGTCTTGAAGATAAATATTTTTAACAACTCAACCCTCCAATTGACTCGCAACCAAAATCCTAAAGTAACCATAGGACATTCCTATTTTGGTTCCAATTTATCATCCTTGATATTAAAGGCAATCAATTCTAGAATTTCAAAATAGAGTGAATAATATGAATCCAGGGTAACTTTTAAGACTATTAGAACATATTATCCTACCAAAAGGCTACACCTACCAACACAACCACCACCAAACTAAGTAATTCACTACTATCAGAAATCTACTAATAAACTAGGGCACATATACAATCCAAGCAAGATAACCACAAAAATCACACAAGAGTCAAGGTAGTGCCTAAGTACTTGGTCATTTTTGGATTTATCTATGAAAATTACTATTTTATCCTTTCATAAGTTTCTTTGGTCCTACTTTGAACTATTTGAATGGTTAGACCTGAAATCCTGAGTTTTAAAAGTTGAAAATATGAGTTTTGGTCTTTTTGAAAGTTTAAGTTGTTGAAAAAGTAATTTTTTGTGTTATTCTACATTTCGTAGGTCGGATTGGAGATCTGTTGATTCCATTGGCTCTAGAATATTTATACTGAACTATAGGAAGTTGCAGAACTGAATTTGGAGTTAAAATGAGGTTTTTAGGCTCAAAGTTGTGATTTTAGTCATTTTTGGAACCAAAGTTTGACTTTAATCAACATTTGAAGTTCGAAAGCTCAGTTAGGAATTTCAACAGCTCTAATAGTTCTGGATAGTGAAACTAACACTAGAAATGGTCTCAACATAATTTTTGGAGTTTTCAAGGAAAGTTTTTATATTTTGAGTTTAAACTAGTTTATTTGACTTGAATCGATAAATATGGCGAGAAGGCCTTAAAAATAATTTATGATGATTCCATTGACTTGGATCGCCTATTTTTGGTATTGATGCATATAAGGTCTATGAAATTCTAATTTCATATGAGTTCCAAATACCTATTCTGAGTTTGGTTGAAGTTGTGAGTTTGCTGGTGCATTGTTCTTTGGTGCAACGATACTTTCTACTCCGTGTTGGCAGAGGAGCCTCTATGTTTGCAGAGTTTTAGGAGTTTTACACTCTATGATCGCGAGTAATTTTCATACCTAGACAGTTTTAAACTCAAAAAACACCATTATAATCTATTTTCGAACTTCTAAGCTTTTTGTGGTGATTTTGAAGAAAGATTTTCAAAGATTTGTGTTGGGTAAGTATTTCTAACACTAAACTAATCATTTTTCATGAGTTTTATCTTGATTTTATCCTCGATTTCATAAAATTAATCACCCAAAATTGGGGGGTTTTGGACTATGTTTCCAAATCATAATTATTGATTTCTCATTCAATTTAAACTCGATTTTAATGAGATTTTTTCCATGAACTCTTTTTTTCTAGAAGAACATATTCCAAAATCAATTATCAGATTTGAGACTTTTGAAATTAGCCTTACGTTTGACAATTTTCCCCCTAAGCTTAAAATATGCCAATATGGGTGTCAAAATACACCTCTTGATACATAGTATCCAATTTTTTTTATAGTGGTTGATTGATCCGTGGATCATTTGGATGCTTGAGTTAATTGAAAGCTTGTCCGAGTGCAATTTTGGCATTAATGTAGGTTCAGCTAACCTTTTGGGACTGGATTTGAGTTAATGATATTTTCAAGTGATAATTGTAAGATTTAGATAGATAATTCTGCAATTGAGTTGTTGTGTCAAAATGATGATGGAAAGTGATCCCAGTTGAGCCGAATTGTGGTGTAATCGTGATGTTATTGATGAATCAAGTTAAATTATGATGAATTGATGTGGATTTGAGGTATAGTGTGACTAAATGAGTCTTGTCAGACCAATTGGGATGAGTAAGGTTTGGTATTATTGATATACTTGTATTGCTAGGTCAAGACAGGTCAGGCATTATTGTTATACTTGTATATTTAGGATGAGTCAGGTCTGGCACCATGATCATACTTACATATTTAGGATGAGTTAGGTCCATAATATTGATATTCTTACATACTTGAGATGAGTTAGGTAACATTCTCGATTATTGATATAATTATGATGATCTAGAATATTATGATGATTTGAGCATTAGCTGCGACACTTGATATTATTCTTTAAGTGCATATGCTCTGTACAAGTTATCCCTGTTGTAGTGCTATTTATATGTCTATATGTATAATTGGGTTGCGCTGTTGATTTGTGTGTGGCTCGTAACGTCCCTTGATCCGGGTAAGAGGCAAGGGCATTATGATTCATGTCGGAACCACCCCCTTGACCCTAGCATGAGGCAAGAGTGAGACTCATTCCTATCATGTCTTGACCATGGGCAGGTGGCAAGGACCTGGCATCATATTATTACTTGACCACGGGCAGGAGGCAAGATTGCGACATACTGATATTACTTGACCACAGACAGGTGGTAAGGCTATAATACCCTTGGTAGTTGGCATGATTAGTTGTGCATTATATTTCCTGTCATGGTTATATGACATCATGGATTCTTGAGGATAGTTTAGCTTATTACTATCTATATCTATATCTATATCTATATCTATATTATGCTAACCTTTTTGGATGCAGTGATAAGGTTCTTCTTTATTATATGATAGATTCAATTTCTCTTACTCAGTTGATTGAACCTACTGGATATATTTCAGTGTACTCATCCTTACTTTGTTTCATCCCAGTAGGTCGAACACATTATTTAGGACAAAATATTGATCATTTTATCTAAGTATTATCGATACCATCCAGATATTAATGGTATGGCTCAGACTTCAAGTCACAATGGATCTTTGGATCTTCTTTTCATTTTTTTATATTTCAGACTGTCACACCCAAAATTCCATTAAAATGGACTGGCACCCATTGCCCATAAGGCCCGGGAGAATCAACCTGTATCGATGAACTTCCTATACATATTATAAGGGATTCCTACGTCCAACATTCCTTTAAGAAAGTAAGCAGTGATAACAAGTCAAAGGAGATGCATATGGCTAGGCCATTGAGGCCATGGTGTTTAAAGTATGAGACATGAACACACTTTAATTTATAGTCTACTAAGCTTCTAGATAAAGAAAAGTATCTTATAAGGGTTGGGACAGGCCCCGCCTCGACTAATTATACAATATAAAAATATAATCTCTAGACACATAAAGCTCCGAAGCAACCTGGAGCTTGGTAACAGCAGTTGGCTATCTTATACTCATACTAGGGAGATTTACTAGCACCTGTACCTGCAACATGAAATGCAGGTCCCCCATAAGGGATGTCAGTACAAGATAATGTACTAAATATGTAAGCCAAGAAATACTATATATGAAGTAACAATTCAAATGGAACTATGCACTAGTGAAGGATAAGAGACCACCTTTAGTTATCCTGTAGGATCATGTACTTTATGTTCTTTTTATTACTTTACCTTTACTGTGTAATCTATGCACAATATATAATGCAAATGACCAGCTGATCAGTGGTAAATCTATATTGGGATCGGCCTTGGCTAGGATTTTCCTTTAACCCCTTGGACTATCCCCCGTGATAGGATCGACCCTGGCTAGGTGATTCTTCCATCCCTCAGGTTACCACCTATCAATAAGCAATACACTTTACTTTATCTTTTAATTACCTTTGAGATGATTCTTTTGGTGGTCATAATATTGGAGCTATAGGACTATAGATACAACATATGACATGTAAATAATCACAAAAGACAACACCACAATGAAAGGAGTAAGTTACACAAATAATGAAATTCATAGGAGGTAGAACAACACATGAACTTTATTTAGTAGAACAAATTCGTGTATCCTGGTATCCAAGTATGTATGCAGATTTAAAGGTGAGTATATATGGGAGCATATGAACATGTAAAAGAGTTGAGACACGGTTAATAGTTGTGTCGGAGTTGGTAAGTGCCTTTATGTGCCAAGGAGAGATCTATGTTTCATGTCGAATAATATGAAATCAAGTAGCCTTACATACCTCACTGTACGGCCTCGCTATTGTCACGACCCAACCCCGGGGCCGTGAATGGTGCTGATAGGACACCGCAACAACCGCTTATACCAAATCTTTACCTACGACAGCTAAGGAATTTCACAAAAAATTTTGACAGAGTTTCCTCTGTTTTACTGACTAACCCACCTGCAAACAGCGAACCCAACAGAACCAGATATAG
>JAOTQJ010006118.1:0-11188 GCA_025642045.1 Solanum sejunctum
GAAGTGGGTTGAGAGTAGGTGCAGGGGAAGGAGGGGGAAAGGGTTGCTGGAAAAGTGGTGGTGGTCGTGCCATTGAAGAACGACCAAAAATACAGGAAGATGGGCTACTAGTCATCGGTGGCGGTGCTTGTGCGGATACCGACGAAGAAGCACGAAGAGAGGCTAGTAGAGACATGATATCCTGTAAGGTGACATTGATGGATTCAAAGGATTTGGCATTAGATTCAAAAGATTTAGAATGAGAAGCCGATTGTTACTGCAGATGTTTAACGGCCTCATCCAGAGACTTCAATCGTGTGTTGTGTCCATCATCACCCATTGGTAGAAGGAGGGTCAATGAAAGCACCAAATGTAACAAGAGGAATTTTGGGATTAAGATAAACTGATTTAGGCCACAAAGAGGGACATGTTCCTCTGCTTGTTGGAATGATAAAAGCAAAACAAAGGGAAAAAAAGAAAAGAAAAGGGAGGTTCCAGATCTAATTCTTAGCAAAATAAAGAAAGACAAGTTCATCCATAGTCCTCCCTATTGAGTTCTTCTCCAATTTGTGAGTCCTTCAGCTTCTGTAATTCTTATCCTGTGCCTAACGACTTTTGCAGGATTTGTTTCACCTTGGGATCTGGGACCACATAGTGGACCAATTATTTTGGCACTTGCTTGTCCCTAACACTGCGCCTGGGATTGTCCAGCCTATCCTGCTGATTCATTACAGGATCAAATGTAACACATTATTAATAATTAAAATATATTTACATACATATAAAGTTTTTTTTTTGGTAACCATGTAAATATCATCATAACGAGAGCAAAAATTTTACATCTAAAGAGCCCTTGAGCACAATGACTGCACCTCAAGTCTCCAACAAAACACAAAAACTAATTACAATGAAGTCTTTGTAGGAAACCACTACATCTACCAGCTTTCTTTGATGAGCTTTGTGTGTCTATTCTAGCTCTAGTTTCCCTCTTAATCTGACTATAAATTTCAGTTGTATGTACCTTCACTCCTTTAAAAATTTTCCAATTTTGATCTCTCCAAGTATGATAGACCATTGCGCCCCCCCCCCCCCCCTGTTGCGGCTACAACTTGTTTTTGAAACTGCTTCTGCAAATCACATAGACAACAATTAGTTACTTCCACTGAAGTATTCGTCTTCACCAGCTTCTCCTTGGTTAATAATCTATCTTGGATAGCTAACCACAGGATAAATCTATGCTATGGTTGAGCCACTGCATTTCAAATACCATCAACTATGACTGATCTTCTATGTTGCCCTTTAAAATCAATATAGCGCCTTGTAATTGAGTAATCACTTCCTTTAGTCAGATTGTATTTATCTTGAACATACCAATGTTGCAGTTTGCTTTCATGGAGTGAATCTTCTTCCTATACCAACTACTGTCGCCAGGAGCTTTGTGACTCCAGACATTCTCTCCTCCTTTCATATACAAACCGTGCACCCACTTCACCCATAATGAGTCTTTATCGACAATTAGCCACCATAGTAATTTATCAACCGATGCAAAGTTCCAAACGCTGCATTCCTTAATATTCAGCCCTCCATGCTTCTTAGGCAGACACACTGTACTCCAAGAAACTAGGGACATCTACTTCTTATCTTCCTATCCACCCCATAAGTACTCTCTACATCTCTGGTCTACCATTTTTGCTATACTTTGGGAGTAAAATGATTGATCCCCAAAAGTTGTGTATTGAGAGATTTATGACTTGAATCCCTCTAGCATAGGATAATTGTTTAGTATAGGTCAATCTGATTCTATCTATCGTTTTATCCACTAACTATTGGCACTCTAACTCCACTTTTTAGTAGATAATGGCAATCCAAAACATCTCATGGGAAATTCGTCAAGTATGAATCCACTCCTTAATAGTAGCTGTTTTTTCATCTGAATCAGTCACTCCTGCTATAAAAATACTCAATTTATTCATATTAGCTACTAATCCCGAGATATTGCTAAAATGTGCATATATGTAAAGTTATTCATTTTGGTTCAAATATTTTTTAATTCTTTATATAAAAAAAAGACATTCTATTTGTTTGAGACATGTAGTTATATGCTTAAATGAAAGTCCACAATTTAATTTAAAAATGATATAAATTAATTTGATATGATGAGATTTGGTCAATTTTATAATATTTTTTTTACACTCCTAGTAGTAAGTTTAATTCCTTCTTTGACGTTGTCGTAGATTCAACATTTTTTCCTATAATTTGGCGAAGTCATTTCCTTCCGTATCTCTCTTGTAATTCCATTTCATAATATCTTCTTTTTCATATTTGTTAGATCTTTATCAAGTCCTTCTTCATTAAATAAATTTGTACCAAAAATAAATTTATCATAAGTAAATATTCCTTCATTAAATTATTTATGTGTTTTTATCAAAATTAATAGGTGAAATCTTAGATCGAATAACTGTCATGCCCGGGGAGGATACTCTAGACATAATCGACACTCAGAAACTATTACTAGTCCCCAAACGAACCACTTGGCCTCATCACATTTATTCAAAATAAACTCAAGACAGTTAGCGGAAGACAAAAGAAGGTAATGGACACATCTCATCTAGTTTCAAAATAATATTATAAATAAAAGGGCTAGTAGAAGGAACTAGCTCAACATGTCTTAACATCAACATTCGACTCTAGTCTATGAAACCTTTATCACTATCAGGGGGTGCTAATGACTACTTTAATCAAAATAAATCAAATAAGTGTCTAACTCTAAAGTAAGATGAAATAAATATAATGAATCCTCCGAAGTAGGGGAGACTCAACAATCAGCTGAATATCTCAAATCCTTAACGATGCGCCTGTTGGTGATCTCCAAATCTTGTATCTACATCATAAAATGATGCAGTCCAAAAAGGGACATAAGTACGTGAAATGTACTAGTTTGTAAAATAGGTGAGCAAAACCAAAACAGGTAGAATAATATAGAAAAAACAGTCAACTCGGAATAATAACAATCAACATTTAAGTGTCTATCTAAAACAAGAATAAAGAGTAGACAATGACTCATCAACATCAATCAAGACTCATGCCATCAACTTAACATCAAAGTACTATTGGTGGGGAATCTATTTGGGAGTTTCTCTAACCGACAACCATTACCTATGAGCTGGTGATGATACAACGAAGCGATGTCGTTGCCACATCTGTCCAATACCTTGTCGGGATAGAGGACATTTCTATCAATGGATCCATAATTCTATCCAGTCCTCTTTTTGAACTAAGGAAACATCTGTTTTCACATTTTCAATCCTCTCATATGCTGGTCACGTAGTTAATGAGTGCGAGTGAGACTCACTCTTACTCATTTCGGTGCTCAATACTCCTCCCAGGACTCAACATGTTCATAAACATCAAACATCAATATTTTTCATCATTTAGTCTCTTTTGGACAAAGAACATCAATTCATCTCATTAGTCATCAACTCAATGGATTAGGAACATTCTTTTAGAATTAAGTTCAACCTTTTTAAGACTCTACGGATATCAATCTAATCAACACACTCAATTCAAGACCAGAACCACAACAACAAGCACATTATATCATCAAGGTTTCAGACTCATCTCCTAAGTTCATTCTTACATGCTTTCAAAAGTTAACATATAGGGGTTGTACAATATCTCATAAAAAGGATTCAAAACAAAAAAACAAGTTATGATGATCATCAATGTATGAAAATACATATAAGTAATATAGTTTTCAAGAATTTAATCAAGATAATACTCCAAGAATCATGGATGGAGATTCATGGACTCTCAACTCATCTATGACTATGTATGGGGTATATGGGAGAATAATCTCATACTTTTAGTTTAGTCTTATATACCTAAAAGGTTGATATTACAATCAAAATTTGATGAATACTAGCTTTCTTAGAGAAAATCCTTGATCTCGGTAGTTCCTTTAGAGTAGAAGAACTTGGAAAGACATAGTTTGAAGGGCTTCTCCTTGATTCTTGAATTCTTAACTTAGAATTTTTAGAGTTCTTGATAAAGAACCCTACATTTTACTAGGATGAAAACTCCTCTCACATCGGTTGTGAAGAGAGAAAATGACCAACATATAAGGTTAAACACAACCCCATTAGTATGAGGGCTTTTGGGATACGCCCAAAAATAAATTCGTGAGGGTTTGGCCCAAAGCGGACAATATCATACTAATATAGGGTAAGGGTGAGGGTACATGCAGTCCCTAGAAGTGGTATCAGAGCCTAGGTTCGGAGGGCAAGAGTGATGGACTGACATGTGCGGAGTCACTTGTGTGGAATCAAGACCTAATATTTGCAAGGGTGCCTTGTATCGAAAGTCTTCCTGTCAAGTGATGGTACAACTGCCATGTTCCATTGGGTGATAATAGTTGTGCAAGATAATTTGGCAGATCAGATGGTGTAACATAACGATGTGGAGGTTTGTGATAATGCCTTGTGTCGAAAGTCTTCCCGATAAAAAAAAATAGATGGTCAAACGGCGTGTCATGCGGTTGTTATGACAGTACAAGATGATGACAGATCTAAAATCAATGATCGCTAAAAGAGA
Organism: Solanum sejunctum; assembly: GCA_025642045.1. Classification (NCBI taxonomy): domain Eukaryota; kingdom Viridiplantae; phylum Streptophyta; class Magnoliopsida; order Solanales; family Solanaceae; genus Solanum; species Solanum sejunctum. Next base: position 4,570 of record JAOTQJ010006118.1, read on the forward strand.
GATTACGAGATTGTATGGTCAGAGTTTGAGGGGAGTTTGTTAGGATTTAAACTCCTCCCACATTGATTGTGGAGAGAGCAAATGACCAATATATAAGGTTAAATACAACCCCATTAGTATGAAGCCTTTTGGGATATGCCCAAAAATAATTTTGTGTGAGCTTGGCCCAAAGTGGACAATATCATACTAATGTGGGGTTAAGATTAGGGTATACATGGTCCCTACACATTCTTGAAAAAGAAGAATCAAGAAATCCGTTTTTGGGATTCTTGAATTCGTCTTCTTGAAACCGTAGGTTATGATTTAAGATTCTACTAGAGATTCACGAATAAATGAAGAAATTTGGGTTGGATAGATTAAAATTCATGAAAGATAACTTAGCTTGAGTATGAATCTTGAAAGCTTATTCTAACTTGATGACTTTCTTGGTGATTCTTAAGCGTTTATGTTTAGAAGTGAAGGAGAGAATTTTTAGTTACGAAAACTGATATTTTATGCATTTTGGGACTTTTAATAGACCTCTAAAGTTTTTATGATAAAAGTAACCTCAAAATAAAAAGAAGAAAACGTCATTAGCTTATCCAAAATTGTCCGTGTTAGGTCCTCGACGCGCTTCGAGCTCGAACCTTCAAACAACTATGCACTTCTTTACTAAAATGCTCATAACTTTCTACTCTGAACTCTGATTAAGGTGAAATTAGATGTGTTGGAAAGTTAATTCGATTATCTTTAATTTGATATATTACGGGTCACCTAATTCATTCTACTTTAGGAGATATGATTATTTGAAGTGACCCTTCTATCTTCTCATACAAAAACTTAGTTGGTAGAGATTCTTTGGACTTGGGTTGATGTAGAAGGTCCCTTATACTCGTTTGTTAAACTTAGGAAGGGTTGGAGAATGATCAAAAGGCCTTTCCCATAAAAAAAATTAAAATTTTACTCCTGTGACACCATGTCCACATCGCGCTTAGGGCGCGGACATGTGTATTTTCGCAAATTTTCTCAAAATACGTTCTTTCTAATTTACTTCGAATTTTTTTAAAAAAATAAGTTTAAGTGTCTGTCCCTAGTGTATCGCGCCTGGGACGCGTATCAATATTGTTTTCGTTTTAATTACGAAAATTATCTTTTGACTCGGTCACTCTAAAATTCGAAAACCATTTTTTCCCTCAATTTTTTGTGCTGATTGCAAATCCGGTCTCGACTTTTCCATTGGAGGTTGGAAGACGCGCTATGCGCATGTTTCCATTCTAGAGGTATTTGAGAATTTTCACGGGTGTTACAATAACTTTTTGGTTAGAGTTGTTCATGGTTATGGTTAAAAAATCAAATTGCATTGTAATACAAATCAATTTAACTTTAGAAAAATTATATGATTTGATAAGTTTGGTTTTAAATTTTGAAAACCAATTTTATTTGATTTGGTTTGATTTTACTGAAAAAAAGAGCAAAAATAATATTTAAACTGAATCAAAATTATATGTATAAATTTTGTAATTATTTATATGTTATTTATAGATAAAATACAAATATTTTATCAAAGTTTAATTAAGTCTTCAAACTTTACCATCTATATTTGAAAATTCTCTAGTTGGTTTTAAAAATTTTAAAAATTAATTAAATTGATTTAATTTTAATTTCAATCAATAACTATTACAAATCGAACTATGAACACTCGTGATATAACTTGAATAAAATAACCTCAGTTGTTGTACCCAAGCACCAATCTCGAAACTTTTGGAATGTTCTCTAGTTAAATTCTTTCAACATAAGAAAATTAATAAATACCATTAAGAAAATTAAATTTCAACATACATATTTATACATCAAGAATCATATTTGTCTTAAGATTGGTCATGATTCAATTCCACCACAACAAGGAACCAAATTGTCTCTTTCTTGTGTTTCTTCACTTTAAAATGTCATTGATAAAATAAATAATATTTCATTAATGTGCATCAAATAGTTAAAAAGGCAGTCTGGTGTATTAAAGTTTTCGCTATGAGTAGGATTGGGCCAAGGATCTGATCAAAAAGGTCTATTATATGCAGACTTACCTTGCAATTCTACCAGAGTTTGTTTCCAAGATTTGATACAAAAAGATTCATTAGGCCTCTAACTTTAAGAAAATGACATTGTAAAAGTGTAGACTGTAGACAAACAATTTTATACACCATCATACACTTTCTATTGTCTACATCAAATGTATAATGTTACATGATATTGTATACCATGTACATAAATAATGTTGCTAAAAAATTTTCTATCTGGGTGTAAACTAAGAATATTACTACATAGGTGTAATATTTTGTATTGGTCTGTTTTTATTTTTAATCCTTTTATAAATATAGTTTTATTTTATTTATAAAATTGTCTTAACAACTTTATGTTTAAAATGAAGCATTTGACAAACAAAGGAAAACACTTTTAAACAAGTGTAGCAATTATTTGTATTATTCCTTCAAAATATAAATGTTCATGAACAAGCCTCAGTTTGATCACTTAGTGTAACATCAAGACTATTTCCAGCATAAGTGAAAAAGACACTATTGTGACCATAAATTGGCTGACCACCATTAACGTCGTAGATATTATCGTACTGAGTCTTGGAGATGACAGTGGTGTTGATTTTAGTGACGGAGTCAAAATTTGGAATGCTCAATTTAATTTGTAGTAAAGTACATTCACATGTATTTGTGAGAGTAGTATTCCATACTTGTTGTCCTTGAGTGAGTCCTGATTTTGTTTGTCTAATTTCAATAGGTGGGCATACTGGATGAGAATCACTTTTAGTGCCTGAAAAGGAAAAAAACAAGATTTTATATTAGTAATTCATTTCTTTGTATAGTAAATATCGTAAAGGCAAATATAATAAGGACTATAAACTAGACTAGATTATGTATAACTTAGTTTTGGATGGTAAAAAATTAAAAGTTGTAGAGTTGCTCGTCTTTCACAAACACAAACAAAAGGAATATATAGAAGAATAAGCAATGGGAGTTGGGGTTAATTAGTACCTTCATAGATGAAAGCAAGACAAACAACTAAACAAACAACTTTGATGAATGTTGTCATAGGAAATTTTGTGTTAGTAAATTCTTTAGTAAAATATTGCTTTAGTGAATTATGTTATTTTTTCTTAAGCAAGTTTTAATTTATAGATGGTTCATGGAGGATGATTTAGGTAAATTATTGAAATGTAAATTTGATTTTTAAAGGAGTTGAATAATAAAATGAGTATTGACTATTGACCATACCAATTTTGTAAATTAATAATTTTTTTCTAAAAATGCACAAAGAGAGGGATCTAGTAAAACTAGATTAGAAAAAAATATCAAGGAATTCTGACCATTAGTATAGTTGCCTTTTTTGAATCATTAATGTGTTTTGTACTAAAGTTAGACATTTTTTAGAAAATATTTTCCTAACCTTTTCTTATTTGGTTGACTCGAGTGTTTTTCAAACTAATTTACTTTTCTTAAATTAAATGAAAATGATTTATCTCCAAAGAGTAAGGAAAACACTTTCCAAAACTCTTGTTCAATCTCACACGTAAAAACTTTCATCCTAACTCATATCTCATGCATTGATTTTCGATACGAATTTGGCACCCGATATCTAAATTTTGATTTGGAATCCCACTCTCGACCTAGATTTGAGACACAATAATTCTCAAATTTCGAATTAAGTTGCAGTGTCGAATTTTGACTTTAAGTGTCAAGTCTTGAGTAAGAATTCGAGTTTAGATTCAGAATCAAGTATGAGGGTTGGATCTCGAGTTAATCGTTGCAGTAAGGTTCTAAGTTGAGTATTAGAGGTAGGTTGTGGGTTGAGGTCGAATGTCATGTTAGATGTTGAGTTTGAATTTCAGATCAATTATCGGGTGTCAGAATTGATCTCTATTTGAAAGCGAGGTCTATATGACGACCTGAGTCTATATTCAAAATAAGACATGGTGCTTGGAACCACAAGTGATCCCAACTAATCCTTGGGATACCATATGTCATATGAAACTAAAATATGAGCGGAAGCATAAACAATAGATAACTGACTCAGAGGCGGATCCAAGGTTCAAAGGTTATGGGTGCCATATCGTCTAAATAGGATAAACAGGTTGGTTCCTTCAATTTTGGTTTATAATTTGGGTTATTTTATTTTCTCAATTTTTATAAATAAATCAATTGAATATGCATATTAAATAAAAATATATTTTTAGGTACTTTGATATTAAAGATGTATACATGAATACTTCATCTTTTATTAAGAAAAAAAATTAAGAGACTTTATTCTCTATAACTGAGATAAAATAAGAGATTTATTCTCTAAATCTTTAAATTATTTCCTTTTTCATATGCATCCAAATGATTTAGATAATAGAACAAAGAGTAAGAGGAACTGCATATCAATTTTCTAAAATTTTGACAAAAGAACGAAGAAAATTTTAAAGGAGAAGGTTTAAAACAAACTTTAATCATTAGTGTAAATATAAATAATTTTCTTAAGGTTATTCTAGTTATAGAAAAGTAATTTTTTTAGGACAGTCTAAAAAGAAAGTATGTCATATAAATTAAGATAAAAAAGTAATATTTATACTTAAAATAATAAGAATAATGATGATCATAATTACAAAAAAGAAAAAAAAAAGTTGGCAAAATTCAAATTGAGAAGTTTTGCTTCATGGATATAACATGTAAAAAGGCCTTAAAGTTTCCATGGCTTAGTGGATAACTCATTGTTAGGATGTGTATAGGTATGACTATACTATTTTGATGATGACAAACACAAGCCAGCAACAATTTGGAGGAACCAGGTCCGACATATGCGCACCGGTGGAGCTAAGTAGAATTCGAGTTGAAGTTGAAGCGTTATTTATGGAAACAAAATAAATATGGGATATGAAGAAGGAAGCAGCTTTTAAAAAACGACTCCTTTATGAAAAAGAATGATGTGCCCATCTCAAGAAAGGAGTCCTACTTGAAAAGTCTTTAGGGTGCAATATAAATAATTCATCAACCTTAGAAGACTTAACTTTTGCAATCTAAAAACGGCTAGATCATTCGGAAAAAGCACGGGCACTTGGCGTGAGAACTCAAGCAAGATCTAGAGTTAGGATTTCTTGATTATTCAAGTCTATTTGGCAATCTTCTTAGAGTCTTTGTTTAGTGACCAAAATTGCAAGAAGTTATTTTGTTTTTCTTATGAGAGTTATTGCTTGAGAGTGGTTTTGACTCTTGAGTGTGTTGGAAGAAGTTGTAAGTTAAACATTACTCGTTTGAAGTTAGTGAAGTTGTTGAAATCCTATGAGTGTAGATAATGGTTGTTTTTCCCTTGAGCAAGAAGTGCTTCAATTATAAATTGTTTGCCTTTTGATTACTGCTTTCGCAAATAAGTTAGTACTGATTGTTGAACCTGGTTCACTAGAAGTTAGGGGGCACTAATCCTTTCACTCATTCTCATCCTAATGTTGATGATAGTTGTGTGTTCAAATCCATATAGTGAATAGCCGTGTAGATTTGTCGAACCCAGGTACTTGAGGTCCACAAATTGAACCTAAAACCAAGAAGTTCATATTTAGAGATCTTCAACAACTGTTTGGTGTTCATTGAACAAGCTAAAGCTATTATTCATACTTATTCCAAGAAAAAGCTTGAGTCTCTATCACAGGTCTTGATAAAAGCCTATTTGACTGTTTGTGACTCTAAGGACCTTCTTTTGGAAGATTATGCCTTGCTGAGAATTGAGAATGTCGATCTTGAGAACGTCAATCAAAAATTACAGTTGGAGATTGGCAGCCTTAAAGCCTCTAAGAAGGAGAAAAATATTATGAGTGCGACCTAATCTGATCTGGAAGAAAAGGTTAAAAAGTTAGGAGAAGAGCTAGGTAACATGAGTCATAAAATGGGGTTCTCCTGAAAAAAGTTGACTAGACCAAAGCTAAATTAGAGCACACTATGAAGTGGACCAGGTCCTCTGCTATGCTTGATGATATGCAGGAAGGTTAATCCACCATCAAGAATGGGATTGAGTTCAAAATCAAGCAACCTAAGAATCAGGCTATACCTCATGGGGTTCTATGCACCTTATGTGGGATTTCCTTAAATTTGAGAGAGAACTACAATAAAAATGCCAAAGCCCCCAATAGTAACATATCTTACATTAACAAAAACGATGAAAGGGGTAACCCAAGAAGGGAAACATGATAAAGGTATTCTCGTAGGAGTAATACAAATAGGACAGGGAGAAGATACTCTCCTAGAACTAACAGGAAATAATCAGGAAGAAGATACCCCCCTAGGTTTAGTTGGTTCGATAATGAAGAAAGATACCCCCTAGAGCCAACAAGAATCAATCAGGCAGAAGACACCCTCCTACATCTCATTGGCTCAGTCATGAAGTAGATACTTTGCCAAAGCCACCAGAGCTAGAAGAACCAATAGGGATATTTCTGCCTGGTGAAGAAGGGATCTCATTCACCCTTTCTACAATTAAAAGGGACCCAAGTGGATCTGGATACCCAAATCTCACATCTGGTAATTGTGCAGGTACTAGTAGAAGGAAAACAAAAGTAGTGGTACTTGGATAGCGTATGCTCCAGGCACATGATAGGCGATGAACA
>JAOTQJ010006129.1:0-18443 GCA_025642045.1 Solanum sejunctum
AGGCATAGAGTATGCGTTAGTACATTTGAATGTACTAAGTATGTAGGATGCAATGCAACAAGAGATAGGCAATATAAGAAAAATGGATATCATAAGCAATGGATAGAATAATAATAATATGACATGTATGAATGATGCTTGAGGTAAAACATGCTTATATAGAACATCTTACATATATAAGAAGAGACCAACATTATGATGGATTACTACACCCTACCATCCATGGTGGTTGAGGTATCAATCCCTCAATTAGTTAATGGTTGTCTCACCATACTATACATGATAATTGAGGTATCAACCCCTCAATTGGTTGATGATTGTATCACCCTATCATCCATGGTCATTGAGGTATCAACCCCTCAATTAGTTGATGGTTGTATCATCCTACCATCCATGGTGATTGATATATCAACCCCTCAATTGATTGATGGTTGTGTCATTCTACCACCCATGGTGATTGAGGCATAACCTCCTCAACTAGGCATGGTCACCTTACAATACTATAAGTACTTTTTATGGAAACAACTTATATAACATTCCTTTCATCATCGTAAAGTCATTCAAGTCATAGGTCATATAATAGATCATCAATAGCTCAAGAATCCAAAACCGGACATTTTATCAAACACTTGGTGGGTGTGTAATGCTAGTGTAAAATCATGCAGTTTAAGAGTGAAATCATGCAAGAAAACCTGAAATAAATCAACCCATTTATACTTGGTAATACCCTCATGCAATATACATCAAAACCTTTCATCAAATCTCAAGATAAATCATAGATTCATAGCTTAAAATATGCTTCAACAATCATACTTTTTTGAAATTCCAATATAGTTCATAGTCAAATTCATAACAAGTAAGACCCATAAGTAAATCAACTTAGAAACATGCAATTTATGTGAAAAGGAAGATTGGGCACCATGGGTGAAAGGACCCAATGGTTGAAACCCACATACCTCAACTTTGGAGAATTCCTTGATAAAGATTGAGATGAGAACTTGAAGCTTGATTGAAATTCTTGAATCTGGAAAGGAGTTTGGGACACTTGATTTTGAGTAAAATATTTATCTAATTGTTTGAGAAGGTTTTAGGGAATGTCTTGTATGCTATGATGCTGAAAAATGACTAAGTATAGGTACTTTTACGCATGGGGAAGATTAGGCCCCAAACCCAAAGGCCTTGGACCGAACAACAAAGACTAGCCAAAAATAACACTAGTCCGCGCCCAGGGCGCGGATCAATACTGAAAATTGCAAATTATGAAAAATTAAATTTTGATATGGTTGCTCTAAAATCGGGGTTAGACCCATTTCCCACTCAATGTTTTGTCCTAACCACGAATATGAAGTCAAATTTTTGATATCACGCATGGATCTTGAGATATATAAAAATTATGATTTTGGGCACTTCGAGGCACATTTTCGGGCACTTTTTTAGGGTCATTTAATATCTCCTCCTTGGGAACATTCATCCGCGAATGTCAAAGAGACGTATATAAGAGAAGTAAACAAGATAATTTCAACCCACACAAGAATGTAATAATTCACTTATACATTATTTCAAAAATCTCAACATAAGTGGCAAAATCACCATAAACTTGTTAACGTATAAACATGAATGCATGCAAATGACATAATGGCTGAAACATAAGACTTGAAATCACATAAAGAACTTAGAATTAGTACCTTAGGATTGAGTAAAATGGAAGATATGGGGATACCGCTTTTGCATGTCCGCGTCAGCCTCTTAAGTAGCATTTTAGACTTGTTGATTCCTCCAAAGGACCTTAACAACTCAAATCAAACCTATATATGTGGATTAAATTCAATCTATTAAAATTATGGGCAACAAGGGACTAAAACGCTTACCTCCCAATTGAATCAACAACTTAAATCAAACCCTAGAAGGAAAAGTTGAAAGAAACTAAGAACCACAAATGGGCAACCTTCAATTAACCAAGCAAATAAGTTAACTGATAAATCTAAGAGTTCACCCTAATTACTCACTAATTACTCACTAATTACTTACTAAGAAGATACTACAGTTTGACAATTCAACAATCAACATAGTCTAAGTCTTTCAAATGATAAAATAAGGCTATTTACGCTAAGTAAATAAAAGAAGATATTTTCTTTACAATTTTACCCTTAATGAGTAAGGACCTTGTTTGGTTTCCTTCTTTTCAAATCCTTGAATTCAAGTAGTAACCATTTTCATATATGACCTCTTTCCTTCTATCTTCTCACCTTGATAGACCTTCTACACATTGTAAGCCTTTCTTTGGTGACCCTCAAGCTCCTCTAATGCTTCCTTGTTTATAAATATTGCTTGTAGGTCTTGGAGATCTTTTGCTTGACTCCTTGTGAATGGACTTGAGGGTACATGTCACTCATGGTGGTGCCATCTCTACTTTGCATGTTATCAAATACTAAGCCAATATACTAGGAAGGATAAGGGTAAGGAAACAAGTGTATTTTCTCTCGCAAGACATGTTCAAATTCTAGTTCAAATTCCATAAGAAATACAAGTTAGGCTCAAACGGTGGCAAGCTAGACTCACAATCTCACAAGTTCAAAACACCCCAAAAATGGTCATGAGGTTTACCAATTTTGGTTCACACTCAAAAAAATGCCTAAGATCTTTTCTTTCATTCACCAAGTTCATCAATTGGACTAACCAGGCAAGTTCTGAGTTTCATCAAACATCTTTCAAAGTAAACCTCACCATACATGGCTGCTAGCATAATTATTGACATTATTTAACCAATTGAGCTTATCAAGTGCAATGATCATAAATAGACTCAATACAAGTAACATAACAGTCATAACAAGATGCTAAGAATCCACACATGATTTATGCAACTCAGTACCTCAACATGTCATTCATCATAAGAACAATTCAAGACAACAATATAGATTTCAATTGACACTCAAATGTATAAGAGAACAATTAGAAATTTAGGTACCCATTTTTTAATCAATCAAGGACAAAAATCAATGGTTACTCAAACTTTACTGTGACTGACCACCAAATACCACAACTAATCAATGATTTACCCTTAAGAATGTCATCAATCAATGCATCATTGGACATCATCAATTATCACATTCAACACAATATGCATCAAGAATAGTTAGCAAATAACTCAAAGCAAAAATAAACCATGAAGAAGGTAAATTAATATACTCATGCTAAAAATACTTAATGTAAAAATATATGTACCGATAAAATAAAATGGATTAGGCATGAACCACCAGCTCTACAAAAATTAATAGCAGTGTCTACAATGCTAAACCTATAAAAATAACTAAAAAAAATAAAAAGGTAAAGAATGAATAAAATTCCCCTGTCTGGCTATGTCGGATGAGGAGATAGATCATGCTGCAAAGTGAAATTAGGGGCAACAATGCTTGAAGTAGGTACAATTGTAGAACTAGCATATATGCATCCTTAAATGACCGAGCTAAAGTTGTCTAAATTTGGGCCTTCTTCAAACATTAAAGACCCTTATAAGTATCCTTTTGTGAATGATCTAGCTCAACAAAGTCCTCCTCATCAATTTTGTGGAGCAAATCATCATCAATAACCTTAGTAGTTGTCATTAGTGAATCGCTACCTACTACTGGAATCAGAGAAGCAATTGACATAGATGATGAAATGGAGATAGGAGGTAGTACTAGAGTTGACTCAGATGAGACCTCGATACTTCCCCAAAGCATAGATATGTCGATCACCTGCAACTCATCTACCTCCCTTCGAAGGGTCACAAGATCATCCTGAATGGTTGTCAACATAACTACACTCATTGAGCCCTTCACTAAGTCCTCAACATGGCTTGTGATCCAATCTATCCTTATTGCAGAATTGAACAAACGTCATTGCTAATTGGCCAACTAAGTCTATAAAAGGGCAATTAAGCTGCAATGGCATTTGAGATCATGGTGGGCACCAAAGACTCTTGTAGGGAAGCATAAACATCAGTAGAATGGGCAAGACTACCCATTTGTCAGATCATGTCCTGAGTTAAGGGTGGCCTAGAGCTAGTAGTCAAAGGAGGTGCTGAAGAAGAAGTTGGTGCGGTTGTAGAGGTGGATGTAGTGGTGGATGTGCCAATTAGGGTGGCCTCTAGAGCAGAAACAAAAGGTGTCTCTCAAGTGGGTGGCTCTATCTCAAGGGTTTTTAGATCGATTACAAGAGTGGTATGCTTGAGAGGTGGCCTCATCCTAGCCTCTATATCTTACAAATAATCTTCCTCGATTAGGCGAATGTCACTTAATACAATCGGGGTAGCTTGTGCATCTGTAGCCTCAATAAATGGAACCCCAACGAACTCACAAAGATGGGTGATAAGGATGAGAAAAGATAGTGATGTATACTTCGGCCTAGCCCTCGCAAAGATCATGGATACTATGATATAACCCAAATTGAATTGCACCTGATCCATAATGCAGCCAAGAATAGCAACCTCTGGATGCTGAATAATGGACTCATTTTGGAAAGGCAACAATCTGCTGCTAAGAAAGCCAAACCAATATCAGTCGGTGATGTTTATGTCCTATTTCTCAATGATAACCCCCTCTCAGATCCATAGGAATGTGAGATTGGCTAAAAGTGGAGTAAGATAACTTTGTAACTTATCAAGATGTCGAGTCAACATAATGAAATTCATCATAGTCCAAAGCTCTGCAACCAAGGACTTCACTGAGAGTTAATGGCTCATACTTGAGATCTATATCTCGCATCATAACAATATGTAGTGACTTTGGTGGAACACCCTTTTTAAGCTTCAAAAGTTACTAGACATATGCTTAATAAAGCACCCTAACCCAAGAGGGCACATGCGGTGGTTGGGGCATGGTGAGTATCTTTAACTGGTGGAATTTTATAGTTTCCCAAATGCCAAGGTGCTGGTCCACTATCTTGTCTGTGGATAGCCACTTCTCTTCCAAAATAGTATGTAAATTGATGGCTTTGAGGCAATTCATAGATCGCAGGGCAACCCGGGGTGCTGGATCAATCAACGAGTCATGGATTTCTTTGGAACACATTTTCACCTATGTGCACTCTAATGATTATGGCACATAAACTTTTTGGCTATGGTGGTAGAGTAGTTGGACATATATGGGAGTTGATATACAGTGCTCCTATGCATTGGACTCATTGTTGTCCGTCCAATCAACCTTGGTAGAGTTAGAATTGGATGTATGGGGGTCATAAAACTAGCTTAAGCTCACTACTCCAAGCTTCTTGGATCTAGCTGGTTACTATATAAGGGTTTTTAAGGGAATTTCATCTATTGCTGCCCTGTTAAGCAGATTAACATAGAAAAAGGTCAAATTCTAATGGTATGAGATTTCGGGAAGAACTTTCAAAAGTTAAAGAAGCAATTGACTTCTACTTCACTCTTAACCTTTCTAGATGATTTTATGGTTATTCTTGATTATATTTTAATGTACAACCATAAGGTCATTGCTTATCCTCTAGAAAATATAAGGTTCATAAGAGTAACTACTCCCCTTAAGATCTTGAGTTAGCAACAGTGATGTTTGCCTTAAAGTTTTGTGTCATCACATTTATGGTGTTCATGTTGATGTATTCATAGATTATAAGATCTTGCAATATGTCTTCAGCCAGAAAGAGTAAAATATTTTATTGAGGAATTACTTGAGCTTCTAAAGAATTATAGCATGGGTGTGCTTTACCATTCATGTATGGAAAATGTTGTCATTGATGCTCTTAGCATGTTTTCCTTAGTGAGTGTTGGTCATTTAGAAGAAGGTAAGAAAGAGATTGCGAAAGAGGCACATAGGCTTGGATATTAAGGAGTTTGTCTTACAGATTCTAATGATGGTGTTTTGATAGTTTAGAATGTTCTGAGTCTTCTTTTTTTATTGAAATTAAGAAGAAGCAAGATAGTGATCCCTAACTACTTCAATTGAAACATGCAATTTGCAAGCAAAATGTTGAAATTGTTTTGTTAGAAAAAATGAGATTCTTTGATATTAATATAAGTGTTATGTTCCAGACGTAGATGGAATAAAAGATCAAATACTGATAAAGGCTCATAGTTCTACATACTCTATTCATCTAAGTTCCACTAAGACATACCCGACTTGAGACAAGTATTCTAGTGGAATAGCATGAAAAAGGACATTGCTAATTTTGTAGCGAAGTGTCCCAACTACCAATAACTGAAGATTGAACATCAGAGGCATAGAGGTAAGGCTCAAGATATAAGAATGCTCATGTGAAAATGAGAAATAATTAATATGACTTTATTATAGGCTTACCTCGCGCATGTCAATGACATGATTCTATTTGAGTTATTGTAGATAAGATGACTAAATCGGCCCACTCTTTACCTATTAAGATTATTTGGTTGAGGATTATACTAGATTATATATTCAAAGTTAGTCAAGCTTCATGGAATTTCCTTTTCTATGTTCTTAGATAGGGATACTCAATTGGTTGCTCATTTTTTAAAGTATTTCTACAAAAGGTTCGACAATCAAGTGACCTTAGTATAACATTTTGTCCATAGATTAATGGACAAGAATAATGCACTATTTAGACTAGATGCTATGCTTAGAGCTAGTTGACTTCAAAGATAATTGAGTCGATCACCTAATTCTTATCGATTTTGCTTATAATAATAATTATGATTATAGTAATCAGATAACTCTTTTAGCACTATACGGGAGGACGTGTAGTCCTCCAATTGATTAGTTTGACATGGGTATGGACACTTTTGATAGGACTATACTTTGTCCATCAAGCCATGGCGAAAAGTTACATTGATCAAAAAGTGGTTGAAGATTACTCAGAGTCAACATTAATCTTAATTTGATATAAGCACAAGAGACTTATAGTTTGAGAATTACAATTGGGTCTTCTTAAAGGTCTATCATATGAAGGAGGTTATAAGTTTTGTTAAGAAAGGAAAACTCAATCCACAATACATTAGTCATTCTAGGCAGAATTGGAAAGATAGATTGTGAGCGAGAGTTTTTTATGGAATCGATAGTAGTACATTTCGTGTTTTACATATTTATGTTGAAGAAGTATGTTGATGATTTGTCACTCATCCTCCCTTTAGAGACTATTGGGATAAAAGATAGTTTATCCTATGGGGAGATACTAGTTCAAATACTAGATTTCTAGGTGTGCACTATAACGACCAATGAGGTAGTGTCGGTGAAGGTGTTGTGGAAAAATTAATTCGTGAAAGAGGCCACATGGATACTGAAACACAATAATTTAAACATCTCTGACCATTAACCAAATACATGTGACACTAATATTGTCAACTTAGAATAATGCATAGTTCAACGTGTTTAAAAGCCAACGAGTGTAACATTGTATATTAAAATATTAATTTTTTTAAAAAAACAAAATAAAAAATGCCTGATAAAGGATTCATATTTTTCAAAACCTTTAGCCCACCGCCTCTACACACCCCCAACCAAACAAAATTTCTTCTTCCCATTCCACTCCTTTTCTTCTTGTTTGGATCCACACACCATTCTCTCCCTTCTTCTTCTTAATGCCCCCTATCACTGTACCACTCCTAATTAATTTCTTAAAATTATTCTCTTTTCCTAAAAGCTGACACCACCCTTGGTCCTCTTTAGTTTGACACATTCCAATCCAAAAATCTCAATTTCAAAGTATTTTTTAAAAATTTTTATGAGTTAATGTAAAGAGTGATAGTGAGTATTTAAAAATTGAAAAACTTCATCAATAAACTCTATGAAGCTTCAAGAACAATAAATGGTTTTGTGAATTTATGAAATAAATTAAAAATTGTAATGGAGATTTGTTGGGTTTGTATTTCTGAACCTATATAGTAAAATTCAAGTCATATAAGTAAAATTTCACCCATTTGACATGAATTCGATGTTCAATTTGAGAGCAAATATGAAGAAAATAATATTTAAAATTTTTAGTATCACGACCCAAGCCTAGGGCCAAGACGTGACATGGCAAATGGAAAACCTAAAGGAACCTAAAACGAGCCTTTCAGCATATCATCCGCACATGCTTGTTCGCGAAAGCAAAATAAACAATAATAAGTCACATTAATAAGAAGGGAAGTGAGACTAAGGGAAGTCTTTGATAACGATATTAGCATATGGAGAGTCAAGCTCATATACATAGAATAATAGATTATCCAACAACACCTCTACATAGAATGGAGCGGGGGCCAAGACACTTCCTGGGCTTACCCTCAAGTAGTAAGTATCCAAAAAGTAGTACAAGTCTCAACATAGCATGAAAAAAAATAATGTCCTCGGAGTTGAGGACTCACCAAAAGCTTTCTTCAAATGGGCCGAACTAGTTACGTGGACGATGATGAATAGGAGCTCCGTCCCTACATGGTGATATCATGTAGGCATAAAGTATGCATTAGCACTTGAAATGTACTGAGTATGCGGGGTGCAATGCAACAAAGACATAAGCCATAATGTTCAAGATGCATAATCATAAGTAATGAATGTAATCTCAATATGACATGTATGATCAATGCTTGTAATAAAATATGCATGTAAACTTCCAACTTTCATATAACATACATATGTGGGAAGAGACATTAACCGACATATAAAATCAAGCAAGCTACTACTGGGAATCTCAATGCATGACACCCCACCGAAAAAGGTGTGGTCTACTTGCCAAGGTAAACCATACTTGACCCACTTTGTGGGTAACTTGACCTAGATAGATCCACTAGTAAGCCCTTTTAGGAAAACATATAATCCTATGGTGGCACATAGTTTAGAGACCAAGATTTTATATAAGGACACCTTGAGTCGAGCCCCCACCTTAAGCCTCAATCGGTGCTAAGTGTAATCCCATGGAATACTTGAAAGAATCATATATTTAGTCATAACATAAATAAATTGGAAAGACTTGATCACATGGCATGATTTTCATATACTTGATCCCTACATGGGCATATACCTTATACTAGGGTAGAAGACAATACATGAATTTGACCCCTTCTAGTAGGTATTATATTTCACATTAGGGTATTAACTTGTAACATGATTGACCTCTACTAGTGAGCTTAGCTTGAACATGAGGGTAAAATAGTAACCATGCTTGACCAGTCAAATAGATATAATTCCTCATAATAGGGTAGAATTGTAGAATAAGGCTCAACTTGTCACTTGTAAACCATAGAAACCTTTCATGAGTTTAATACATGCTTGAGAGCCCATGATTATAATGAAAACACTTGACTTGCAAATCATGTCTTAATTCATCATCAATTTAAGAATCCTTGTCATATAGATTTAGTCAAACATGGTGGGTATATGGACATATGCTCAAAATCATGCAATTCAAGAGTGTAAAATAAGAATGAGTAAAATCAATTCATTTGGAAGTCACTTAAATGAACCACCAACATTTTAGTAAAACCCTTAATTTGGATATCATGAATCCCATCTCAAAAGTTCACAATAGTTCATAGTTCTCTTAGCACATATCATGCATAGTTTCAATTGACATAAATCAACTCGTGGGATAAGTTTAAAATGGATATTCATGCATAATCAATCAATACTTGATAAAACCCAAAATAATTCATATTTATAATACATAATAATAAAGAACGTAACTTGAAATCATGAAATTTTCATCAAAATAGAGGGTTGGACTGCATGGGTGAAAGAACCAATGGAAGAAGACCCACATACCTAAAACATAGAATTCTTAAAGAAAAAGTTGTGGAATATTTGAGACTTGACTTGGGTCCTCGAAATCCAAAGTGTGCTCTTGAGATTATTGAGATTGAATGGGGGGTTTGATAGAGTATTGGGAGGATTTTGAGAGTGTCTCTTGAGAGTTTAAAGGTGAGAAATGGCTACATATAGAGGTATTCACGTTTAAATGTGCATTGGATTATTATCCAAATGCCTTTTGACAAAACAAGAAAATTGAATAAAATTTTACACTAGTTCGCGCCCAGGCGCGCATAGCAAGAAATACTATAGAGTGCCCCAGGTGAGTCGCGGCTTGGACGTACAGGGCCACTGGAAATGATTTCGTAGCGAATATTATTTTTCACTATGGGTCTTCTACAATTCAAGGTCTACTATTATCCCATTCAAGTTTATCTCCTGAATAAGAATATGAAGTTGAATTTTTGAAATGATGCACAAATTTTGAGATATGCAAGAAATACACTTATGGGGCATTTCGAAGCACATAAGGGGTATTACAGTATCTCCCCATTAGGAACATTTGTCCTTGAATGTCAATGGAACATACGTAAGAGAAGTAACCATGAGACTTCTAGCTTGACATGAATGCAATAAATGCACTTAAACATCATTTTTCAAAAAGTTTCAAAAACATATGCATCATAAGTCATCAAAACTTATATGTATGTATGCAAAAATGACATGAGGACTGGAGCTTAAGACTTGAAATCGTAGATGGCACTTCATTTATTAACTTCGACTTGAGTAGAGTCAAAGAGGTATGGATATCATTTCTTCATGTCGCTTCGACTTCCTATGTGGCACCTTCAACTTATTGATTTCTCTAAAGAACTTTGACGGATGCCACATCTTTATTTTCTCAACCTTTTCACTTGCTATCTAATATCACCAGGACCTCCTCATAGGTCAAGTTATCTTCCACAACACCTACCACTTCTAAGGGTACTATGACACTTGGGTCACCCATGCACTTACTCAATATATACACATGGAAGACCGGATGAACCATACTCATTTCTATAGGCAACTCCAATTCATAGGCAACCTTACCAATTCTCCTTAAAATTCTATAAGGTCCCACAAACCTTGGGCTCAATTTCCCCTTCTTGCCAAATTGGACCACACCCTTCATGGGTAAGACCTTCAAGTAAACTCAATCATCAACATTAGGTTAAAGGTCTCTCCTCCTCATATCGGAATAAAACTTCTGTCTACTTTGAGCCATATTCAATCTTTCCCTTATCAATCTCACCTTCTCCAAAGCCCCCATATCCAAATCTAGACCCAATAAGGCCATATCCCCCATATCAAACTACCCAACCAGGGATCTACAATGGCTACCATATAAAGCTTTAAAGGGACCCATGCCAATACTAGACTGGTAGCTATTGTTGTAAGCAAACTCAATAAGTGGAAGATGTTCATCCCACTACCTTTAAACTCCAAAACACAAGCCCTAAGCATATACTCAAGAGTTTAGATAGTCCTTTCGGCTTAGCCATCTATTTGAGGATGAAAAGTCTTGCTCAGCTTGACCTTGGTACCAAGACCCTTTTGGAAGGACCTCCAAAAATGAGAAGTGAATTGAGCACCACGGTCTGATATAATAGATAAAGACACCCCATCCAACCTAACTAACTCATGAATATATAACTTGGCCTAATCCTCCGCACCATAAGTTATCTCAACTGGTAGAAAGTGAGCTGGCTTAGTAATTATATCCATGATAACCCAAATAGAATCAAAGTGCTTTCTAGTATTTGGTAAACCAATCACAAAATTCATGTTGATCTCTTCCTACTTCTAAGTAGGAATTTCTATGTCTTGGGCTAGGCCACCCGGCCTTTGATGTTTGGCTTTAACTTGTTGGCAATTATGACAACTGACTACAAACTTGGGAATATCCCTCTTTATACCACCCCACCAAAACACCTCCCTCAAGTCTCTGTACATTTTTGTGGAACCGGGGTGAATAAAGTAGGATGAGTTATGTGCCTCTTTCAAAATCAAATCCCCAAATCAACAACATTAGGCACACATAGTCTACCACCTAAGGACACCATCTTCCCCTTGGGAGAAAACCTCTACTTTACCATTCTTTACCATAGCTTTCAACTCTAGCAAGGCCAGATCAAGGTCTTGTTTAGACTTGACCTCTTCAATCAACAAAGATTTAAAACCATCAAAAACTACTATATCGCCATTTTTAAATTTATTCAACCTAACCGCCAACCTAGCTAACCAGTGAACTTCTTTGGCCACCTCCTTGTTACCATCATCAATATGAGCTAGACGACCCATGGACACTCTACTTAAAGCATCAACTACAACATTAGTCTTGTTGTGATGATAGTGCACACTCATGTCATAATCCTTAAGGAGCTCCACCGCCTTTTCCTTAACATCTTTTTGGGTGAACACATATGAGAGACTTTTGTTGTCAGTAAATACATCTATAAAAACCCCATACAAATAATAATGCCATATTTTCAAAGCAAATACCACAACTGCTAATTCAAGGTCATGGGTGAAATAATTACGCTCATGCACCTTTAGTTGCCTAGAGGCATATGCTATAACCTTATCATTTTGCATCAAAACACACCCCAAGCAAATCCTTGAAGCATCACAATAAACCACAAACCCTTCTAGCCCTTCCAATAAAGCCAAAATAGGAGCAGAGATAAGCTTGTCTTTCAAAGTTTGAAATTTTTTTCACATTCATTGGTCCAAACAAATTTTGCCTTCTTTTGGATCAATTTTGTCAAAGGGGAAGCAACTAAACAGAAATCGTTCACAAATCTCTGGTAGTACACTGCTAAATCCAATAAACTCCTTATATCCATTGGAGTCAAGTGCCTAGGCCAGTTCCTTATCACCTCCGTCTTCTTAGGGTCCACTTTAATTCCATCACCCAACACCACATGTCATAGGAATGCAACCCCTTTTAACCAAAATTCACACTTATCATATTTGGCAAACAACCTCTCATCCCTCAAAATTTGTAACACCACCCTCAAATGATTCACATGCTCTTTTTTACTCTGAAAATACATCAATATATCATCTAAAGACTACTGCAAACATATCAAGGTAGGGTTTAAGGACCCTATTCATGAGATCCATAAATATTGTTGGTGCATTCGTCAAGCTAAAAGATATTACCATAAATTGAAAATGCCCTTACCTAGTCTGAAAATCCATCTTAGGAATATCGCACTCCCTCACCCTTACTTGGTGGTATCCGGATCGAAGATCAATCTTCTAAAAGTGACTAGCCCCTTGTAGTTGATCAAATAGGTCATCTATCCTTGGTAGAGGATACTTGTTCTTTATGGTGACCCTATTAAGTTGGTAGTAGTCGATGCACATCCTAAGGCAACCATCCTTCTTTCTTAGAAACAACACCGGTGCACCCAAAACTGCCTTGCTAGGCCTTATGAAACCTTTCTTCGATAAATTCCTCAATCGATCCTTCAACGTTTTCAACTCCTCGGGGGCCATACGGGAAGGGGGAATAGAAATGGGTTGTGTATCGAGGAAGAGGTCTATACCAATGTCTATTTCTCTTTCGAGAGGGACACTGGGAAGCTCATCGAGAAAGATATCAGGAAACTCAGTGACCTTTGGTACCGACTCAATGGGAAGGACTTTAGACTCAAATCCCTAACCTTTACAAGATGGTAAATGCAACCCTTGAAAATCAATTTTTGGCCGTTAAGACAAGAAATGAACCTTTTCGGGCTTTAAGAGAAGAAATGAACCTACCCTTAACTACCACATTATGACTTTTCTACTCAAGGATGGGCTCATTAGGGAAGTGGAATCTAACTTTGCAGGTTCTATAATCGATGGAAGCATGATATGCATGTAACTAATCCATCCCAAGAATAACGTCAAATCTACTATGTCAAGTTTAACAAAATCACAAGGCAAAACTTTATGCAATATAGACACGGGACAATCCTTATAGACTCTTTTAGCAACAATGGACTCACCTACGGGGGTAGAAACTTCATAGGGTTCACACAATAATTCGGGACACACATGAAGCTTATTGGCAACAAAAGGAGTAATGATAGAAAGAGAGGCACTCGGAGATATTAATGCATTCACATCATAATCAAAAATCTTTAACATACCGGTAATAACATCGGGCACCTCATCCACTCCTTCCCTTCCTTGGAGGGCATAAAACCGATTTTGTCTTGGAGTTAGGGGTGATAATTTCAATTCGTATAAGGTAAAAGGAATCCATTTTTACCCATATTTATTTTAATAGATCACTCATATTTTTTTAAATGGGTAAATATGGGTTGATCTATTTTAAGAATTCATACAAATATGGTCAAAATGGATAAAATATGGGTACCTATATAAATTCATAGATCTCCCAACTCATAATAAAAAATTCTTAATTGCTCTAAAAGAATTTTGTGTCCATGATTTTTTTTTTGTTTCTTAAAAAAATTTGGACTGGAGAAGGGGGGCAAAAAAAATTAATATTTTTTTAATTTTATATTGAGGTGGGCGTAAGTACCAAAAAACTAAAAAATCGAACCAAAACAAACTAATTCAATTTTTCAGTTCGATGTCGGGGCCGGGGGGCAAAAAATATTTTTTTTATTTTTTATTGCGATGGACATAAACACTAAAAAATCAAAAAATCGAACTAAACCAAACTAATTCATTTTTTCAGTTCGGCATCGGGGTCGGGGGGCAAAAAAATCTTTTTTATTGGGGTGGACATAAATTTCGTAACTTCGAACTAAACCAAACAAATTTAATTTTTTGATTCGGTGTCGGTTGGGGAGGCAAAAAATATTAACTTTTTTCAAATTTTTTATTGGGATGGGCATAAATACCGAAAAATTGAAAAATCCAACTAAACCAAAATAATTCAGTGTTTCGATTTGGTGTCGGTGGGGAGCAAAAAAATTTAACTTCTTTTTAATTTTTTATTAGGGCAGGCATAAATAACAAAAATTAGAAATTTGAACCAAACCAAGCTAATTTGGTTTTTTCGTTTGGTGGCGGGGTGGGGTGGGGGGCAAAAAAGATTAATTTTTTTCTAATTTTTTATTGGGCTGGGCATAAATACCAAAAAATTAAAAAATTAAACTTGACCAAACTAATTTGGTTTTTCGGTTCGGTGTCGGTGGGCGGAAGGGGAGGGAGGAAATTAACTTTGTTTTTTAAATTTTTTATTGAAACGGGTATAAATACCAGAAAATGAAAATCGAACCAAACTAAACTAATTTGTTTTTTCAGTTCGGTGTCGGGGTGGGGGAATTAACTTTTTTTTATTAGGGCCTACATACCATACCGAAAAATAAAAAAATTGAACAAAACCAAACTAATTCAATTTTTCAGTTTTGTGTCGGGGTGGGAGGGGGCCAAAGAAACTTTATTTCAAATATTTATTTGGGCGGGCATAAATGCCAAAAAATCAAAAAATAAAAGCAAACCAAACTAATTTGATTTTTTAGTTCAACGTCGATGGGGGAGGGGGGCAAAAAAATTCAACTTTTTTTAATATTTTTATTTGGGTGGGTGTAAATACCGAAAAATCAAACCAAATCAAACTAATTTGATTTTTTGATTCAGTGTAGGTGTTCTTTTTTCAAAAGTT
Source organism: Solanum sejunctum (assembly GCA_025642045.1). NCBI lineage: Eukaryota > Viridiplantae > Streptophyta > Magnoliopsida > Solanales > Solanaceae > Solanum > Solanum sejunctum. The sequence goes on from JAOTQJ010006129.1 coordinate 15,361, forward strand.
TAATTCTTCGATTCGGTGTAGGGTACACCGAAGAACCAACTTTTATTAAAAAATGAATTTTTAAAAAAAGAATTATTTGGGAGTCAGGTTGGAGTGATTGGGATTGAACAATAATAATATAGCTTTGATTTAATCATTTTTTTGCTTCAAGAGAATAAAGTGGGTTGGAATTATTCTTATCCAAACCATATTTGAGCAAATCCATATTTACCCATACTTTATATGGATGGATTGTGATCCAATCCATTTTGGCTCAATCCATATTCAATCCATCCAAATTCAATCCAATCCATCCATTTGCCACCTCTACTTGGAGCACCCCCTTTTTGGCATCCCTTTGCCCTTTGACCCACGTTAGCACCTTGGCCTTTAGGACAACCATCTCTACCCTTGTTTTAAGCAAAAAGGCAATCAACAATCTAGTGATCCACTTTACCACAAACATAGCAAGCATTAGAGTTCCTCAAGCATGGACCACGATGATTTATCCCACATCTTTGGCAATTAGGATTAGTCATCCCACCATTGCCACTTTGGAACCTTGGGTTAGGCACTCGATCATTAGAAAAACTCTTGTTTGGAGCATTAGAGGACCACTTGGCCTTGAAATTTGTTACCTTGCTGAAAACAACCACCCTTAGCACCTTGGAAACTACGATCAAACTGAGCCCTCTTGGACTTCCCTCTCCTCCTCTTCCTAAGCTTCTCCCCCTCAAGTTGTTCGGCATATGTCATGAGCTGAGATAATTCCATATCACCCACAACCATAGTGTTATGACACTCTTCATTCACCAAGTTGGATACCCCCGACATAAACTTGTACATTCTTGCCCTAGGATCGGCAACAAAATGAGGAACATACTTTGAGAGCTTGTTAAATTTGAGGGCATACTCTCTCATACTCATGGAACCTTGTTTGAGATTCATAAACTCCATCATCGTTTGCTCTCTCAACTCAATAAGGAAGAACAGGTTGAGGAACGCAACCTTCAACCCTTCCCAAGGAATAACATCATTGTTTCCCCTCTCAAACTTCCATTGAACAAACAACATTTGGGCCACACCCTAATAGGCCGATAGTTCCGTAACCTCCTTCAAATTCACCTTCATGATAGCAAGCACCTTATACAACTCATCAATAAACTCTTGGAGATGTTCCTCCACTTTGGACCCATAAAATTTTGGAGGGTTTATCCTTGTGAAGTTCTTCACTCGGCGGGAGTACGATCATGAGGAGCTTGGGCCCCTTGGTTCAATTGGTTGGTCATAGCATGGTCCAATGTAGTGATGGCATTCCAAAATTCAACTTAGGTAGCCCCTTCTCCTTAAGGAGCTTGATGAGCCGAGCCCTTCTCGGGTGTGCGGGCCCTCTATGGTCTTTCTCTTGGTAGTGATCCAAAAGAGCAAAAGAGCATTCATTAGGGGAGGAAGCCTTATGTATACATATAGAGCATGACATAGATCATGAATAAGTGAAATATTTTCTAAAATGACTCATAGCCTCCTATTCATAGTTGTGGCGCGCTGCACAACTATGAATAAGACTCTGATCGACGTGGTATGTTGGATTTACAAAGATCATTGACAACCTAATGCTGTGATACCAAGCTTGTCATGATCCAAGCATAGTGTCATGACCCACCTTATTCTTGCACCAGGAGAAGAATCTAGAGCCTTCGGGTGGTTTATAGAAGACACTAGAACCGTGTTGATAATTCTTGTATTATGTAGTCCTCTCTAGACTTCTATAGAATCATGTAGAATATTCTAGAGAATGGAGTAAAGTGTAATTCTAGAGGGACTTATCATGTAAATAACATTTGCACTTTGACCCCTTAGGAGTTATAAATAGAGGGGGTCCACTTGCTAGGCATCTAGAAAATAAGTCATGTAAAACATTCTTCAAGTAATACTAAGCCTTCTTTCATTGTTTTCTCTTAAAGTCTTATTAATCTAGTATTCCCTTAGCGATCTAGTTGAAAAGGCTTACTTGTGTTTACAAGATTGTAAAATATTCATAAGTAGATTGACAAGTACTGCATGAAAGTCTTAGCGAAACTCTAATTCCGTGACAACGTGGTATCAGAGTAGGTTATACTAAGGGAAATCATGGCAAGCAGAGGAGACTTTGACGCCATCAATGCTGCCAATATCAAGATAGATGTTGGCAAACAGTCATAAAAGGGAAAGAAGAACAAGAAAGATGAATTGCTGACCGAGCCCACACTAAGCGACGTCATTAGAACCCGCTCACTCTTATCCATAGAAGTGAGTGATGATAAGCAGGGTGAGAAGCATGCAAACATCACACCTAGCATGGAGTGGCTAACAAGAGTGGATATTGCACTTCAGGCGGTGGAATTCCTTGGAAAGCATTTGAACGAGTTTGATAGCAAGTTCAAGACCTTGGAGAAATTCACCCTTGAGGAGAGTAGCAGTATCCACAAGTAATTGGATGGGCAGAAGGCAGCCGAGGTTGAGGCGAAATAGGCGTTTACTTCTTTAGAGTGTCGGGTCACCGCGTTAAAGGGTAGGTTCACGGACATGCTAGAGGACATGAATGCTAGGTAAAGGACTCGAGGATGTCATTGAGGAAGATAGGTATGCTTTAGTGGCCATAGAGAGGGTGGATAGGATCGAGGCTCCCAAGCCACCTGCCTTCAAAGGTGTTAGGGATGCACAAGAGGTACAGAACTTCTTGTGGCACTTAGAGAATTACTTCAAGTGCAACAAGGTGAAAAGTGATAAGACGAAGACTAACACTGTTGTGCTCTACCTAACGGAGATGGCTATGTTATGGTAAAAGTGCAAGGAAGCCAAGATAGGGAAGGGGTTATGCATGATAAGCATGTGAGAATAGTTCAAGGCTGAGTTCAAAAAGACCTTCTTCTTGAACAATGTCGTCTATGAAGCCAAGTGTAGGCCCAGGGAATTGAAGCAGACTAGCAGCATACGAGCTTACATAAAGGAGTTTACAACCCGTACGCTTCAGGTCCCAAAACTTATTGTCACGACCCAACCCCGGGGCCGTGAATGGTGCCGATAGGACACCGCGACAACCGCTTATACTGAATTTTTACTTA